>JANDJT010000154.1:15430644-15448977 GCA_024331685.1 Stegophilus panzeri | reverse complement strand
TATCAGGTACACACACTCTCACACACTCTCACACACTCCTCACTGAGAGCCTCCACCTCCCTATCAGGTACACACACACACACACACACACACACACACTTAAACACAGCAGGTAGTTTTTTTGTTTCTTTTCTCTCTCTGAAAAGAGAGGGTTAGGGTTTCTTCTTCTCTGTTATCTATATGTATAAACAGAAGGACATTACAGATCTGAAAACTGTTGTAACTCTGTCTTGAAGCAGAATCTCCCCTCAGACTCTGGTAGGAGGCGTGGCCTAAAGTCTGAAGGCGGAGTTATACAAATTACCAGGATTATAATCTAGTTCACAGTCTGATTTCTCTTGAAATCGTTTCTTTAAGGTACGTGTATGTTGTGAATAACGAGTACACAACTAGTGTGCCCTGCTCCGTATAATTAGAAAGTAAGGCTCCACCCGGCTCTGCTTGGCATTTGCAGAGGCTTAGACGCTGTGAGAGACCTTTAATCCTGGCAGGCGAATGTTTCTGTAGCCTCCATTACCAGGCAACGAGATCAGCTGTGGAATTTGGGAAACCAAGAGTGTTGTTCAAATACCAGTCAGTTTGCTGGCCATGTAACTGGAGAACAGTTTTCCGCCTGTTCTTCCAGATCCAGGCATCTTCACAGAACTCCTTCTGACTGGATTTATTGTAAAAAATGTTGGTTTTTTTTCTGTTAGGTTCACTTTTGCACATGCTGTACATTTAAGTGTTATGAAACATTCCAGTCTAGATAGTTAGACTTAAATTTAGTCTTTTAACTGTACAGTAATGTAATCCCTGTGTGTGTGTGTGTGTGTGTGTGTGTGATGTGCAGGAGCGTGTGCAGGTGCCTGTGTACCACCCCACACCCAGTCAGGCCCGCCTGGCCACCCAGCTTACGGAGGAGGAGCAGATACGGATCGCTCAGCGCATTGGTCTCATCCAGCACCTCCCACGTGGCATCTTCAACCCCGGCTCCGAACCCTCCGACAAGAAGATCAAAGAGTCTGTACCACCACAGTAACAACCATAACCACTGTGACCAACACCCTAACCACCAACACAACCACGTGCATTGCAACCACCACCACAATCACAACAATCATCACCTTCAACACAACCACAGCCATCGCAACCAGCAGCCACCACTACCGCACCATCAAACACCATCACCACACCATCAAACACTATCACCACACCAACAGCCACCACTACCACACCATCAAACACCACTACCACACCATCAAACACCATCACCACACCATCAAACACCATCACCACACCATCAAACACCACTACCGCACCATCAAACACCACTACCACACCAGCTGCCACCACTACCACACCATCAAACACCATCACCACACCATCAAACACCATCACCACACCAACAGCCACCACTACCACACCATCAAACACCATCGCCACACCATCAAACACCACTACCACACCAGCAGCCACCACTACCACACCATCAAACACCATCGCCACACCATCAAACACCACGGCCACACCAACAAACACCACCAACAGCCACCACCACCAGCAACAGCCACCATTACCACCACAACAACCACCACCTTCAGCACAACCACAGCCACCACACCCACGCTTGTGTATGAGAAAATATTACACAGATTTATCTCGTAATTGCACGTTTTTATCTCGCATTTCTTAGTATCTCAATCTCAACTGTTTATCTCGTAATTGTGAGTTATTTTTGATGCATCTCAGAGAGGCTCAGAAGTTAGCTCCACCCCCTTTGTCAGATCTGAGCCACTCAGTTTTGCTCCATTTTCTTAAAAAAAAATAAAAATAAAAAAGGCAACTGTAGTTTTACCAGAGGAGGTGGATTCGTGTTTTGTTTTCTATTGCTGTTCACCTTACAGGCAGCACAGAGAGACCTGAAAATTACAAACTTGTGCTTTAGTACTTCAACTAACAGTGCAGAAAATACAGTGGACTACATGATCCATAATACATTATCCTTCTATCGGACAAGTGTAACTAAAGTGTGTGTGTGTGTGTGTGTGTGTGTGTGTGTGTGTGTGTGTGTTTTCTCCTCCCAGGTGTGTGATCTGTATGCTGGACTTTGAGTACGGAGACCCGATCCGGTTCCTGCCGTGTATGCACATCTACCACGTGGCCTGTATCGACGCGTGGCTCATGCGCTCCTTCACCTGCCCCTCCTGCATGGAGCCGGTGGACGCTGCGCTGCTCTCCTCCTACGAGACCAACTGAGCTGCGATCACTGCCACCGAGACACGCCAGCACGGGGAACATGCCAGTCGAGTCAGCCGGGGGGTCACGAGAGGGGATTAAGAGGGTGGGAGGGGTGTGAATGTGTATGTATGTGTGTGCGTGTGTGTGTGTGTGTGTGAAGAAATGATTGAGTGTTGGTTAGAGCATACGTAGAAGCTGACCAGACTGGCTTAAGGACGAACGCAGGCCTCATTTCTGATCACGTGTTGGCCAAATCGTTACATTTAAATGTGGTTGATGGAAAGTGGTCACATGTTTAGCCAGTTTTCTTTCCATTTGTGCAATACACACGTGGAGGAGGAAGTCGTCTGTGTCTGATCGAGCCTCTCCTGGTGAAGGCATGTGCCCTGGCTAAAGTTGATGGGCTCGTGTCACAGCTTGAGGCTGTGAATATCCTGCTGAATCACAGCGCTCTTTAATTAGAGATTAATTGAAAATGTGAGAAGCGAATGTGCCATGGCTGACATGTCTGTCTGATCTATATATCGCACTCCTCACTTAGGTCTGCTTTCTTTTGCTCTCTTTTTTTTTATTTTTTCTTCTTCTCTGTTTTATAGGAACAGCGCGATGCACAGATTAAGGTTTTCCTTAATCGCCTCTCTAAAGCACCTCATTAAACACCGAGTATTAACTCATCGGAATAGGGATACACGTGTAGAAATAGGAAACACTAAGTTTGTAGGGATGCACCGAAATTTTGGGTGAAATAGTAAAAAATGCTGAAAATGTTGTTTGTAAAAGTTAAAGGTGCGGTTTGTAATTTGTATAAAATACTTCCTAGATTTGTATTCGACCTATAATTTCTTAGATATCGTAGGAAAACTGTGATATTATTATAAATATTATCATACAGTGCAAATGGCTGATATTTATTCATTCCAGGCTTCTGTTTTTAAAGTTTTCCGGGCCTGAAATTGGCTCCGCCTCCATCCCAAAAAGAACTGCTCTGCCACTTTTGTTTAAATGTTTAAAGCTCACAAGACATTTACTTTATGTTTTCACCACCAGGGGTGGAATCGATTCGAGGATGGAAGAGGCAGGTCAGTGTGTGTGTTATAATTGCAATTCGCCTTACGTGCAGCAGAGGGTGCTGAATTTTTTTTTTTTTTTTTTAAACTGCACCTTTAAATACACAAACATGAAAATTGAATGCAAATCACCATGTAAATAGCAACTTGTTGTCATGTGTGTTGCCAGATTGGGCAATATCCCTCTTCTATTCAATTATGCTGCATTTCATGGCTTGTGTGTTTTTTTTGTTTGTTTGTTTGTTTGTTTGTTTTTGGTTTTTTTTTCTTGTTTTTTTTCCCCACCAATAGCAAGAATGTTAGGTTTCTGTTTTTCTCCCGAGTCCATCCTGAATTTCAGTTTCCGGTGCGTCTTTGCTGTGGATTTTTCTAGAAAACCTCGACATTTACTTTGCAGGTTAACCCATAAGGCAGATCATAATGTTTAAATAATGAAGTTTATTTGTGTGTGTTTTGTGTTGTCGTGGAACTCGGTTCCTGTGCTGCTGTTTTCTTCGCGCTCGGGTTGCCAGATGTTGTTTTGTGCGAGTCCACGATCTCAGATCAGCATCAAATCACACCTCGACTCCGAAAGGCTGTATTATAGGTACTGTACATGAAACTCTTAATCCACTTGGCTGTGAACTTTCACCTTCAGTCGTTTTGTTGTGTGTGTTTGTGCTTGAATGTTTGGAGATGTTTGGATGATACAATCATCTTTGTGCACCTTTTGAATTTGCTCGGCCAGCCGGGAGCCGACGTTGAAAGAGCTAAAGCTTTAAAATGAGTCGTCTTTCCTTTTTGTAATGGGTTTTTTTTTTTTTTTTTTTTTTGAAAGAGACAAAAAAATTTGTTCATGTGTAGGTCTGAAATGAATCTGGTTCATTGTACTAATCCGTGACTGTATAAGCACTAATGTATAGAGTACAGAATACTTAAACACCATGGATTCACATAATTTTTATTTACTGTTTTCCTCTGTAGGTCATTTTGTATGTTTACACATGATCTCGTGCTATTTGTCATTATCACAAGGAAAAAAAAAATCACGCTAGAACACAGTTTTGATATCTCATCATCTCAGATTGCCGTGTTATCTTGGGAAAGCAACATTTTGTTCAAAATCTTAAGTGAGGGGATTATCGAGAAGATTTTGTGTTATATGGTTCTGTCATGGACTCAAATGGTTTTGGACTCAAATGATCTCAGATTGGTTTTTTTTGTTGTTGTCTCGGGAAAAACATTTTGTTATTTCAAGATCTCAGATTGTTGTGATGCTATCTTGGGGAAAATGTTTGGTTCTTCTGAGATATCTGACTGTTGTCTTGCTGGTTTGGAAACTAAAACTATGTTTTGTGTTCTTTTTGAGACCTCAGATTGTTATTATCTCTAAAAACATTAAGAGCTCAAATTGTTGTCGTTATATCAGGAAAACCAGCATTTTGTTCTTTAAAGGTCTCAGATTATTGCAGCCGTTATCCCAGAACAAAAAAAACAACGTTGGGTTCTTTTCAGATCTCAAATTGTTTTGTCGTTATCTTGGGGAAAATATGTTGTTCATTCGGGATCTCAGATTGTTGTGGTTTTATCTCTGGAAAGCAATGATTTGCGTCTTTTTTTTTTTTTTTTTTTGAGATCTCAGATTGCCGTCTTTTTCTTAAGAAAAACATTTAGATTTTTGAAAATCTCAGATCATTGTGTTGTTATCTATGGAAAATGTTTGGCTCTTTCGAGATCTCCTATCCTTAGTTTGTTATCTTGGAAAAGAGTATTTTATTTGAGATGTCAGATTGTTGTTATCTTGGGAAAACCTTTTTTTTTTTTTTTTTTTTTTTTTTTCTTTTTTTTTTTTTCTTTGAGATCTCAGATTGTTGTGTCTTTATCTCTGGATTATTATTATTATTATTATTATTATTATTATTATTATTATTATTATTATTATTATTATTATTATCTCTTTGTAACGGCATTAAATAACTCCTTACCTTGTTAGCACAGAAGAACTAAAGTAACTAAAATATGTGAATCATTTTTTATAGCTTGTATGAATAAAGTATTGCTACAGAATTATCTCTTATGCCTAAAATAAGCCTGATCTAGACACAGTTTAGGAGCACAGAACCTGAATTCAGCCTGAGAAGAACTTATTAATAAGAACATTTCTGAAAGTTAGCTTCAACAGATATGATTCTGTCTCAGACAGGAGCAGATGATGTGTAATGAATGTGTGTGTGTGGGGGGGGCGGCTGGCTGGCTGTCTAAGCATAGCTGAAGAATTATTATTTTTTTTTTCATAGGATGTGTATACTGCATTTCATCTGAAGTTGAATATGTTTAAAAATAAAAATGTAGCTCTAGTACAGACTTTTCTTTTCTTTTTCTTTTTTTTTTCAATGCAAAATAACAAAAATAGTGATTTAATGAACTCATGTGAAGTACAATCATCTTTGTTTTTTTTTCTTTTTAACAATATATGACATGGTTTGATGCCAAGTTTGCTACAGTAATGTGTAATACTGAATCTAGGCTGCTAGATAGGGATTTTAAGTGTGTGTGTGTGTGTGTGTGTGTGTGTGTGTGTGTGTGTGTGTGTTGTACATGTGCAGTGATGGCACAGCTTTTAGGAATATGTCAACTCCTTGTTGATGATGATGATGATGATGATGATGATAAAATAATATACAAGTAAATAAATAAATAAATAAAATTCTTCCAGATACATATTTTTACATGACTCTGTGTGTAACTTAATAGTTGGTATGTACATTTTGCATGTTTTTTAAAAAATATATTTTTTATATATGTGTGTGTGTGTGTGTGTGTGTGTGTGTGTGTGTTTATTTTTATTATTTATTTATTTTTTTAAAATACGGTCCAAACGAACACAGTTTCTGGAATATTCTCGAACACTCCAGTCTCAAACCATTTGGTGCTATCCAAAAGGCTTGAGTCATCGATTAAATCCCAAATTGTTTCCCTAGTGTACATAAGTACACTATGTTAGGTCTTAAAAGACATTACTTTACAAACTACGTAGTGCACTTGAGCAGGGAATACGAAGCCATTTTGGATTCAGCCATCGACTTTGTCCCGCTGACTTCTCGTGGCAGCTGAGCGCTATAAGGCGCCATGTTGGATCTAATATTTCGTACAGTCGCCTTTATAGCTTTTAACACAGGTTGAGCCAAAATGGCGTCGTTTGCCGCGAGGATATGCGGCTTCTTTTATAAACATGGTATATTCCAGCCTGTATCGTTTACAAGATGGCGGCTTCGGTGGAAGACGAATTTGAAGATGCACCTGATGTAGAGCCTCTAGAGCCGACGTTAAAAAACATAATAGAGCAGAAATCTTTGAAGTGGATTTTTGTAGGTGGAAAAGGCGGTGTTGGAAAAACGACATGCAGGTAATTTTCAGCTTAAATGCAGGTTTTTTTTGGGAGGGAGTAAAGCTAGCCGGCTAAAGTTAGCTACCTAAACGCTGTACTGTCTAGCTGTCAGTATTGAAGTTAGCTAGCTGACATTGTACATGAGCTAGATAACATTAGATACGTTAAATTATTGTTTTTATTATTTAGAAATGACCGTGTGTACATTATTTCTCTTCTGTAGATTGTAAAAAAAAAAATAATAATAATAAAAAAAGCAGCTAAACAATCAATGAGGAAGCTAAATTAAATGACATTAAACATAATCCTCATAAAGTAAACAGCTAGCTGTCTGATATTTATTTATTTATTTATTCATTCATTCATTCATTCATTATCATCTTGTAAACATTAGCAGAGACTATATAGTATTAATTAAGTTAATTCTAAAGAGATTTAAGTCCATGTTTGAGGCTGGAGTGTTTAATACACATTACACAAGGACACTAAGAGTGCCTCTCATGGGCTTTGTGAACAGACCTGTGTTTCATTACAGCTGTTTATTTATACTATCAATAGTAATATCTTTCTCTTTCTGTCCTGTTTTGCAGCTGCAGTTTGGCCGTGCAGTTGTCCACGGTGAGGGAGAGCGTCCTCATCATCTCCACTGACCCGGCACACAACATCTCGGACGCCTTCGACCAGAAGTTCTCCAAAGTTCCCACCAAAGTGAAAGGCTACGATAACCTCTTCGCCATGGTCAGCTCCCTCCCTGTGGGCTCAATCAGTATTAAAGGCACAATTCTTGGCTTTCCTGCAGCATCTTATAAACAGCTGTTCACACACAAAAAAAAAAAGACTTACATTACATTAACTTACATGTCACATGTTACTTTTCCTTTTTTACATACAGGTCGTGGCATTTAAAAAAAAAAATAATAATAATAAATCATGAAATAGTCAGGAAAAGGGTGGACTTGTTTTACTACAGACAGTGCAAAAATCCTGGATGATGAGGATTAAAATCAACGTAATAAATGCAGATATTATTCCCACTGTGGTACCAAATGCGGATGTTTACTGTTAAAATTCTATTTATTGTTAATTCTACATTACTGCTAGTACAGTGGAATTTGCCCATTATTTGCTGTACATGTGTAATATGTATATTCACCTCTCTCGGTCTCTGCAGGAGATTGACCCGAGTCTGGGTGTGGCTGAGCTGCCGGATGAGTTCTTCGAAGAGGACAACATGCTGAGTATGGGGAAGAAGATGATGCAAGAGGCCATGAGCGCTTTCCCCGGCATCGACGAGGCCATGAGCTATGCCGAGGTCATGAGGTCAGATACCATATGATTTATTTGCAAAACATTTTATCCAACTCGTCTTTTTTAAACAATGCATGATGCTGATATGATTAAATCTCTGTCTATCTAACATGCTTCACGTCAGCTCTGTCGGCAAAAACGCTCTGCCTTAAATCAAACAAAAAAATTTAACAGTCTTAACTAATTAATTAGTGGGTCTGAATGTAAGCATAGAAGGAATGTGAGCGAAAAACTAAAGGAACTCATTTATCAAGAGAAAAGACTTCGCTCAGCGTAAAGCGCAAATACATAACAATTCAATTATTTTTTTACATTTCCTTCACTTAAAAAGTCATAGTTATCCTAACAGCACCGATATTGTTGATTGTTCTGTATGTAAATTGATTATTTTACCCGAGCAGTGATATTTATCGTCATTTTGTTATGTAACAAAATTCAGGTCCTATTGATTAATATTCATTATTTATGTTTTATGTTAAAACGTATTGTTAGAAACCAAGCAGATATTTTTAAGGAAATGAGTTGATGGGAAAGTTTGTTCATGGGCCACCAGGTGGCGCAAAGAGACCTCTCCAATTATTCAGTCTGACCGCTTTACTGTAATTTACCGATTGTTGACGTCTCTTTCACTCGCTCTGCTGCAGGTTAGTAAAAGGCATGAACTTCTCCGTGGTGGTGTTCGACACGGCTCCTACAGGCCACACGCTGCGCCTGCTCAACTTCCCCACCATCGTGGAGCGGGGCCTGGGCCGCCTCATGCAGATCAAGAACCAGATCAGCCCCTTCATCTCTCAGGTCTGCTGCACTGCATGCTGGGACATCATTTAAGGTGTCTGATAACCTATTGAGATGTGTTTTGTTATTTAAGGCAGGGGAAAAAAAAACTAAAACGGGCTCAAATTCTGAAGCAGTTCATGCTGGGGGGACTGATTATTTAACCATGTCACACAGTGAGAGGTGAGACGGATGCGGCTGAGCGTATTAATATTAAACAGGGAAGTGGTTAGGGCAGTGGTAGCGCACTGTCATTTTGTGTCATACATGGTGAAAGAGGAACATCTATAATAAAACCACGTTTTGTAGTGGGGTGTACAAACTTTTAACCGTACAGCTGTGTTCACGCCGTGTCGTAATTACGTGATTCCGATATGGAAAAAGCGTTCAAGTCCTCGTAGAACTGGTAATTACATCATGCAAGCTAGAAATTTACTGTGAGTTCCGACTGAGTACCACCTGACCGCTGAGACGTACCACCTGACCGCTGAGACGTCATGCGGAAACGCTCAAAACATCGGCAGCTTCAGCAGTAAAATGTAGTTAAGTAGTCATCTGGTAATATTTCTGTGTAATAATTTGTATAATTGACTATTATTAATAGTCTTAATAATTCAAAATGAATCTGGAAATAAACGAAAGACACGCAATACAGTTTAACGAAGCTAGCACGGAGTTCCGAGTCCGAGGACGTGAACAGCTCCGAGTAGATCATACCCGGGGTGTCGTCTGGTAATTACGGTAATTCCGACATGGCGTGAACGCAGCCTGTGCCTTTTGGGAAATGTAGTGTAATCAGAGTTTTGTTTTATTTTTCCTTCTCTCGCCGTAGATGTGTAACATGCTGGGGCTGGGCGACATGAATGCAGATCAGCTGGCTTCCAAACTGGAGGAGACGCTTCCCGTTATCCGCTCCGTCAGCGAGCAGTTTAAAGATCCGGTGAGTCCCGGAACACACTGTTAAACACTTCGTACTGGAAACCTGACCACTGTGAAGTTCAGTCACCTGTTTCACTCACTACAAGTATGTCCATCGTGCGTTTAAACCCCCCCTTTTTTTTTTTTATTCCTCCAACAAAACTGCTGTTTCCTGTTTTTAGTGCATTTATAAGTCACGCATTCACAGAGAGTCGTTTCAAGCGTATCTGCTTAAAACGTGTCCGAAATGGGCGACGGGATCTCAGACGCTGATGGGCTGCGTGGTAAATTTATAGAATAGATTAAAAAAAAAAATGGACATATCCGTGTTAACGTGGAAAAAAACAAAGGAAATGAACATTTTCATTGTTTGGAAATGAGTATGTTAATACAATTGTCAGCATTCAGTCAAAGAGTATAGATTTAAACCTTGTTTTTATCATCAAGAGCGTTTTAGTTGGAGCTCTAACCCATCTTGTCTTTCTTTCTTTCTTTCTTTCCTCCTCCCTTCCGTGTGTCGAAACAGGAGCAGACGACGTTCATCTGCGTGTGCATCGCCGAGTTCCTGTCCCTGTACGAGACCGAGCGGCTGATCCAGGAGCTGGCCAAGTGCCACATCGACACGCACAACATCATCGTCAACCAGCTGGTGTTTCCCGACGCCGAGAGACCCTGCAAGATGTGCGAGGCCAGACACAAGATCCAGTCCAAGTACCTGGACCAGGTGAGCGTGTGAGGTGTATTGTGTCAGATACGATGTTAAGGCGTTTACGGCTCCGGTCGTGCACGAGTACTTCGACACGTTTACTCGCTCGCAGGTGAGCGAGTGTTTAAATGAAAGGATGAGGCTAATGTAGATGAAGGCTGGTTTATATTTCTGCAGCGTTGCAATGTGGGGGGTGGGGGGTTATATGGCAGGCTCACGTGAGATCATCTAAGATCCACGTGTATCTATGATGCATCAACCAGTCCCTCAGGAGAAGATTGCTATGAAAAACATTGTTTCGCTTCATTACTTGACCTATGCCTCGTGGTTGAAGCAGAGCCGCAAACATCAGACAACGTGTGTGTGTGTGTGTGTGTGTGTGTGTGTGTGTTTCAGATGGAGGACCTGTATGAGGATTTCCATATAGTCAAACTGCCTCTACTTCCCCATGAGGTACGAGGAGCAGACAAAGTCAACACGTTTTCCAAACTGCTCCTGGAGCCGTACAATCCCCCCAACAAGTGACTTATCTTCCCTTACACACACACACACACACACACACACACACACACACACATCTACACAGCCTTCCCTCGCTGCCCACTGGTACATTAACCCTCTCAGACCCCACAGCAACACATCCTCATCGACACGCTCATCATCGTCAGATCTGGAAAGCTTCATAGTGATAAAGGCTTGCAACACTACATACACCTGTGTCTCTGTGTGAGCGTTTTTCCCCCCCCCTCTCTCTCTCTCTCTCTCTCTCTCTCTCTGCCTCATTTCTCACACAGAGGCTGTTTTATTTTACTCACGGCCATTCCTTATTCTAATCCGTTAAACGGCACAGAGTGATTTTATTTTATTGTGTGATGGTGAATTACGTGTAAAAGGGTATAAAAACAGCTTGAAAGGTGATTGGAAAAAAAAACCGCGTCTGATCTCTGACTAAGAATGTAATTGATGTATTGAAACCGACCGCCCTTCGAGTTCGTGTCTCAAAATCGTCAGCAGAAGTGTACGATCTCTCAGCACCGCCATGTTTTTCTATAACTCTGACGATAGGTTCGGGGGAACACTTGTTTTTAACGCCATACGTCAGATGGTGTAATGAACTCTGCATAATGCTTGTTTGTGTCTAGCAAAATAATAATAATAATAATAATAATAATAATAATAATAATAATAAAACATGAATAAGGTGGTAGACCAATGTAAGTGGCGGCAGCTAGATTTTTTTCCCTGATCATTAAATGGTGATAAATGATTTAATCATCCAGAACAAAAGTCCGAGAAAAATACCATTTCCAGTTTATGCAGAATAGGAAGGCGTAATAATATTACCAGCTGAATGGTGTTTTTTTTTTAAAAAAAAAAAAGATATTTTTTGTGAGCAGAAGAGCACTGGTTTAAAAAAAACAAACAAACAAAAAAAAAACCCCTGTTTTTTAACCGTGTCCTTTTTTCCTCTTTTGAGACCATTTTTGGTCAATTTTTTTTCCCGTGCCGTCCATAACAAATACTTAACATCAGTTTATTATTATATACTTGTGTAATATTTGTAATCTCTGCATGAGTTGAGAGCACCAAAGGGGTAAAGGGGGCGGTTCTTCCTGGAAGTGTCAGCTACCCCCCCAAACTACCTGTGTAGATCATTCCAGATTCACGTGTGTCGTACTAGTGTGCTTTACGGAGAGCTCCAGGGCCAGAGCGCACTTCTTTCTGCACACCTTTCTGGGTAATTTCTATATTTTCCCTTCACACTGATGAGTCAGAAGCGAGTTCTGCTGAATGGGCGGGCATTTATTCCAGTCGGTTTTACTTCCACAAACAAAAAATTTTGCTTTAAGAAAGGGAAACTCTCAGCCCTGACCCCCACCCCAAACTAAACTACCCATAATGCAATGCCTCCAAAGAATAACCTTTTACTCTCTACCGCTCGCATAAGCTAATGTTTTTATGGCGCACCTACTCAAAACACGTAAAGGTTGGCAGGTCTGATGAGGTAGTATAGTTGGTGATAAACATCACCGGATATTGTAGCAATGTAATATGGCGTAGGGACGATAATATCGTTATATTGCACAAACCTCACGGTGGCTGTATGTGAGTGATGGTCATCTACGTTGGTTTCTGCCATTTGCGATCTTGATCTCCGCAAACCCCTAAGATCACTGTTTACTTTGTCATGCAAAATCATCAGAAGCTGTTAAAAAAGGTATTCCACTGCTGGTGAACACGGCCCCCTTGTATTTACTTTACATAAATCTCACTTTACAGTAATGACGGTGTGTAAATGTCTGTCAGATGAAGCAGGCAGGGTTATGCTAGGAGAAGCTACATCTCATCACTATACTTTGCCATAAACATCTTTGCAAAGCTTGTGTTTTACTTCATGGGATATTTTTTTTTTGTTTGTTACGGTTACCTCCCAGTGAAAGACTTTCTATTTGTAATTATTGTGTGTACACTGTGTAATTAGAACAGTTAATTATACAGAATAACATTGACAGTATTTGTTTTTTTGCGTATGGTTTCAGCAGGATGTTTCTCTGAATTCTAATGAAGCACATAGTAAAGGAAAATGTTTTACCTTCCCTCCTCTCTCTCCGTTTAAGTGCTGTTTCAATACATTTAACAATATCCAGTATATCTGAACACAACAAGCATTAATTATCCATCACCTCTCTATCTTACATTGGCTTAAAAATAATATTTCCCCCACCACAATAAGTGTTAATATACAGTATTGTGAAAGCTACTGAATTTTATTTTTGAGTCAATGATAATGTTCCAGTTAGCTTTCATTCTGTGTTAGCCAGATTTTTATATATTTACATACATAAACAGGTGCATCTCAAAAAATTCGAATATCGTGGAAAAGTTCATTTTTCCCCCTATTATTTAATTCAAAAGTGCGACTTTCATATATTCTAGATTCGTTACACATAAAGTGAAATATTTCAAGCCTTTTTTCTGTTTTAATCTCGATGATTATGGCGTACAGCGAATGGAAATCAAAAATCCAGTATCTCAAATTGTTAGAATAAAGAATTTTTAAAACAGAAATGTCGACCTGATGAAGAGTATGTTAATTTATGCACTCGATACTTGGACGGGGATGTAATCTTTTTGCACGAATTACCGCATGAATGCGGCGTGGCATGGACGGCAGTCAGTATGTGACACTGCTGAGGTGTTCTGGAAGCCCAGTTTGCTTTGATAGTGGCCTTCAGCTCGTCTGTATTGCCGGGTCTGGTGTCTCTCGTTGATTCTCTATGGGGTTCGGGTCAGGCGAGTCGGCTGGACAATCAAGCACATTAATACCATGGTCAATAAACCAGTTACTAGTAGTTTTAGCACTGTGGATAGGTGCCAAGTCCTGCTGGAAAAGGAAATCAGCATATATAGCAAAAAAACAAACGTCCTCTCACATTCAACTGCTTTTATTTCCAGCAAATTTCTTAACATGTGTAAAAACATATATATGAGACAAACTGAAGACGTTTCACAGACATTTGATGAACAGAAATGGAATAATGAGTCCCTGAACAAAGGGGGGTCAATATTAAAAGTAACAGTCAGTATCTGGTGGTCTCCAGCTGCTTTAAGTACTACAGTGCATTTCATCCTCATGGACTTCACCAGATTTGTCAGTTCTTGCTGTGAGATGTTCCCTCACTCTTCCACCAAGGCGTTTGCAAGTTCTCGATCACGTCTGGAGGGACACACGGTTACATGTAATTTTCCCTGCAAGGATTCAAAGTGCTTTACATAAAAATGATAAAGAAAATAAGAACAAGAAATAAAAGTAAGAAATAAAAATTAGAAAAATGCATTAAAATGAGCAAATCATGTTCAAAATAGGAACAGGAACATGTTCAACCATGACTTCCTGTTTCACAGGAGTATAAATATGAGGTAACACAGGCCAAATTCCCTTAGTCATTCATAACAATGGGTAAGACCAAGGAATATAGCTGTGATGTGCGGCAAAAGGTTGTTGAGCTTCACAAAATGTGAAGTGTCTATAAGAAAATAGCACAAGCATGGAAAATTCCCAAAGTATATGTCCATATTTAACAAATTTTTTTTATCATTTATAATAAATTGTAAAACTGTTTAAAAAACCATCGTGACACAAATTTACATTTTTTCCACCTTAAGTTATTTTACGGAAGTAACATGATCGGAGATCAGCTGATGTTCTCAATATTTTTCCTCACCTTCCCATAAATCAATCAATTAATTTGGATTGCATGAATATGCAAATTAGAAACTTATTTGGAAATGATTCAAAACTGCTGGAGCCTCTGCTCACTGACCGTTATACAGCCAAAGAGATTTATCCATATATATATATATATATATATATATTAGACTTCAGGATGAAACAAGAGCTTAAAAGCAAAACCTTCTAAACATACGACACGAAATTGTTATTGTGTCATAAAACACAAGAGCCAGTCAGGTTTCAGTATGCAAATATCGGTTTTAGCACTGATTGACCAGGAGAAAGATGCTGGATGTGTAGAGTTGGATCTGCATTCTGTGTAATTTTTTTTTCTTCAGGAAATGATTAATATAGAAAAAATGTATTGTTTGTGAAATATGGTACTTTGAGTAAACATGGTGTACTGTAAATGCTTGCTCATCCCAGCCTTAAACTTCCAAAGTTCTAATGTGTCTAATGTGCACCATGTCTAAAGCACAAGCTTTACTACATAAATTAGGAGGTTTGGAAGAAGATTGCAATAAAAACGTTTGCTAGGATCCAAAAAATGTGAAGTGACTGGAGCAGCAGAGGCCAGCTTTCATCCTGTGATCATAATCTGTACAAACAAGAAACCCTGCAGTTTCGGCACAGTGTGTTACATCATGAGGGTCAGTGAGAGAAAAATATCCTGGGGAAAAAAAATAAAGAGAAACCTGAAATCTCCAAATGACGTTTGATTATAATTTGGTTGGATTTAATGAACAGATAATGCAGTCATTATGTGGCTCAGCCTCACACACTCGAGTTGAGAGTTTCTGTAGGGGTTTCGGATGAATTGCAGTGTTTACCTCATTAACCACCTCGAAAATAATTCAGAAGTTTGAACTGTATCTCGTTAAGGGTTAATCTGTATCTCTATAAACAGTATGATGTTTGTGCATGTTGTTCATCTCTAGTACTCTCCACACACAAATGCTTCTTGTTTACCGCTCCATCGCTCGCAATGTATCAGCCCTGAGATGAGAAATGAGCGATTCGTGAAGAAATTGATTCTTCTTGAACGACTCGTTTGAGTCATTGCTTTCATTTGATTACTGTAGGCGAGTCAAACAAACCCATCCTTAATGTAGTTTGATCTTACTGTTTTATTTTTTGATTATCTTCCTTATTTCTGTAAAGCACTTTGAGCTGCATTGATTAAAAATTAGTATTATTTACTTTTTGAGCTGCATCGTGGTTTGTTTCAAAGAATCGATTCAGTGAAATGACTCGTAACCAACGTCTCGATGAAGAGAACGAATCAGCGGTCTGAGCAGCAGGACTCCAGGTTAATGAGCTCCATCCTCCTCATAACGCAGATTTATCCCAGAGCTCTTGGACTGAGCTCTGAAAGCCAATCAGAAGTGTTGTTCTTCGCTTAGGTCAGGGCTATAAAATAAAATAAAATATAGAAAACATAATTTGACAGTTTGTAGCCTGAAACAGCAGAAGCGACGTGCACATCCACTTTCTTTGTGTGATTTCTTGTTCTCAGAATATATATCCGATGGATTTTTGATAGATCAGAGACTGAGGTTAAGGGTTCTGCAGTCTCTGAGGAAACCCATAAAACCTGGATGTAGAACCCTACCGAACAGCGTTCGCATTTCAGACAGGGTTCCTAGCAGAGCCCCAGTAGGAAGCTGTGAACCCTCAGATGACGGTGACGTACACGGCACGTGTGGCGAACGCTCGCTTCTGCGGCTTCTCCAAGCTTCTGCTGGCCTGGAAGGGGAGCATCTATAAAGTTCTCTACAAGGAGTTTCTGGCTTTTTTCGCCATGTATACTGCCATCAGCATCACATACAGGTGAGTAACCTACTAATGAAAAATGTTCTTATCATGTTCTATAGAAGCAGGAATTACCATTTTTGTCAAGACTGACTAAAAACCATTGTTACCATTATACCATTGGTATAGCGTGGGAATTTGGTGGAGTGTTTGGGAATTTGGGACACTGCTTGGGAAAATAGGATAGAGTGTTTGGTAATTTGGGACAGCATGGTTGGGAATTTGAGACAGTGTTTGGGAAATTAGAACACTGGTTGGGAATATGGGACAGTGTTTGAGAATTTGGGACAGCATGGTTGGGAATTTGGGATAGAGTTTTTTAGGTATTTGGGACAGCATGGTTGGCAAAGCAACTTTGTTGGCACAGTACAGCTTACTGGTTCAGTTCACCCACATGTGCAGTAACTTTTCCAGATTCTTTCTTGTGGATGAGCAGAAGAGACACTTCGAAAAACTCTCAATTTACTGCAACCATTACGCCAGCCTCATCCCAATGTCTTTTGTCTTGGGTATCAGTATTGATTTATTTACATTCTTATACACTATAGAAACGTATGTAGTGGATATGAGGCAATTTGTATTTCTACACATCCATGATGTAAATCCGTGCAGGTTTCTACGTGACAGTGATAGTGAACCGCTGGTGGAGTCAGTACACGTCGATCCCTCTGCCGGACCGGGTGATGTGCGTGCTCTCGGGCAGTGTGCAGGGCGGGGATGAGCGTGGAAGGCTGCTGCGGCGCACACTCATGCGCTACACCAGTCTGTCTGCTTTGCTCATCCTGCGCTCCGTCAGCACCGCCGTCTTCAAGCGCTTTCCCACCGTGGACCACGTGGTAGAGGCAGGTAAGCCTGAAGTATGTAGACGATGGGTCTGTTAATACATGTAAGATTAAAGCAGGAGTAAACTCTTAGCAAGGATTCAGTTTCTGGTGTTTGTGTTCGTGGGTATGAACTCAAAGAGCTCTTCAAATGTTTCTGGTGCTCAAAATATATAGTTTTATAATTGCACTCAGATTTTAAAAAAATCTGCCATCTTTTCATTTTTCTGCTACATTGTACCTATTACCTAATAACCCTGTTAAGGCAGGATAATTCCTCAAACTGTGCTGAACTTTGCACATAAAAGTTTGGAATCTCTCACTCTCTGTAGGATTTATGACCCGGCAAGAGAGGAAGAGGTTTGAGAGTCTACAGTCTCCCTATAATAAGTACTGGATCCCGTGTGTGTGGTTCGCTAATCTGGCCGCCGTGGCTCGATGTGAAGGCCGAATCAAAGACAATAACACTTATAAACTGCTGATGGAGGTAATCATTTCAGTCGTTTACTCTTACAATATGATCACCCATAGTTCAACACACTACTATACACTTACTTTGTTTGTGCTCAGAGATATAAAAGCATAACGTGTTCACCTGATTCAAATATAACTAGCCTAGAGAACTGGGTCGTGTTTTTAACAGAAATGAGGCACCATCGCTAAAATGTTCTTGTAATAAATTGTGGGTCATTTTTCATGAAGCCTTTCTAATCACAATAAAAAGCTTTGGTTCAGAGATAAAGATCAGGTTGGTTTAAAGCCTGCATCTCTGATGGTATAGGGATGCAGGCTTTTGAACTGAGTGCTGATAAAAAGCCGGACGGTCCGTCTCCTCTTAAGTCCTCTTTAGTTTAGAGGACGCGGCGTCCATGGTTTCCAAAAAGAATTTCAGATTTGGATTCGTCTGACTACAGAACAGCTTTCCACGTCACCTCGGTCCATTTTAAATGAGCTTTGGCCCAGAGAAGACGGCGGCGTTTCTGGATCATGTTCACATATGGTTTCTTCTTTGCGTGATCGAGCTTTAATCAGCGTTTGTGGATGACACGGACAATGAGTTCTGGAGGTGTTTCTGAGCCCATGCAGTGATTTCCATTACAGAATCG
>JANDJT010000154.1:15399643-15427038 GCA_024331685.1 Stegophilus panzeri | reverse complement strand
TGTGTGAGCGCGTGTGTGTGCGTGCGTGTGTGCGTGTGTGCGTGTGTGTGTGCGCGTGTGCGCGTGTGCGTGTGTGCGTGTGTGCGTGTGTGCGTGTGTGCGTGTGTGTGTGTGTGCACGCGCGCGCGTACTGTGTCGTAACTGTTTGTAAATGTAGGTAGCCGAACAGCTGATCAACCCGTTTGGTGAGGATGATGATGATTTCGAAACAAACTGGCTCATAGACAGGAACTTCCAGGTGTGTCTAAAGTCATCCATCCATCCATCCATCATCTCATTCTTTTCTTCACTCATTTATTCACTTTCCACTTCATTCATTCATGTATTTGTTATAACTCAGTCTGCCAGATCTGTTTCTTTGAAGAAATATCTCACAGGAATGTCGCTGCATCGATGTTTTATAATACTGATCATTTCATTTCACGTAGATCTCTAGATAATTAGTGCATCATTAAGAAGGTCTGTATAAGGAGGTGTTTAATGTTGTGTATACAGTATGTTTAGTGTCTGTAATATCTATATTATACAGAATATCAAATGTGTGTTGTACTTCACTTTCCAGGTATCGATGATGGCAGTAGATGAAATGTATGGTGATTTACCCAAAATGGAGAGGGATCGCTACTGGAACGATTCAAACCCTCGGCCACCCTACACCGCCGCCACGCTGTTCGTCCTCCGCAAACCCTCCTTCCAGGGCTCCACCTTCGACATGGCGTAGGTGTCTCACAACACACTCACACACACAGTGAAAGCTTTTTCAGTAGCTAGTTTTGGTAGTCTAGTTTTTTTAAATTTACATTTAATTCCAGACAGTTGCATAAAACCACTTTTTCTAAATCCAGAATTTCTAAGGAAGAGATGCATTTCCAGCCTCTGGAAGAAATTGATGAGAACCTAGAAGAATCCGCGACTCACAATCACAACCTCGCTCTGTTCAACCGACTCCTTAGCTCCGCCCCTTCTGCCTCCAGCATTGTGGGCGGAGCCTTCTGCAGAACCTCTACTCAGCTGCAGCGATTGATGCGTTCGGTCAACCCTGACACCTCCTACTCTGACGGGGAGGAGGGGGAGGGGGAAAGGTACGTCGGGCGGAACGAGGGTGCAGGAGGATCGCTGCCGTCAGGTTTAGGAAACGACACCCAGAGCACCATTTGCAGCTGTGGAGAAACCTCCAAGACACACACTCCTCTCTCGGCGCAGGATTTTAACCCGAACAGTGGACATGGGGAAGACGGGTTGAAGAAAGATAAGAATGATAAAGAATTCACGATGCTGAAGACACCTCCACCTTTAACACAAGTGCTGAAGCAGGAAATGAAGCCAAGGCTTCCACCTTCAACCAACACCAACCGCTCCACACCAGACTTCTTCTCCTTCCAGCCAATCGGAGACCAGGCCAACGTTATGACCCCACAGTCGACCGATGGAAATGCGCTGTCAGGTATGACACTCTTGACCGTTCCGACATTTCCTGAAGCGCCACAACGGGCTTCTGAGGAACACAAACAGCGCCAGCGCAGCATCAGCATGGGCTCAGACGTCAACTGTTTGTCCGACAAGGCTGAGGAATGACGGAGAGACGTTTCACCTTTTGCTTCAGGTTATAAAATGGATGGGATAGAACACATTATAGGACTGGTACAGGTTAATTTTTTCCTAATCAAATTTATTTAATCAGATAATGATCACGGAGTTATAGCAAAATTATAGCAAAGTATTATTCAAATTATTCAAAGTATTTAGTATACTGAAAAAAAAAAAAAGTTAAAGAAAAATGTTTTTAATTTTATGTCTGTACGTAAAGTCACCCAATACACACACCTCTTTTCTGTATTAAGTAATTAATATCTGATTTCACAAAAATAAACCACAATTTGCATTCTTTTGTGCAATCACAACATTAACAGGTTTTTCCTCATCGATCCAATGTTTTATGAGTTTGCCACTAATCCCCTTCTCCTGGTAAACTGGAGTTGCATCACAGCTTGCATTTGCATACTGAAACATGATTGGCGCTTACATTTTATGATGCAATAACTCTGGCCTGTAGCTTCCAGTAAGATTTTCAGCTGTTTTCTTTTCTGTTATGTAATCACAACTGTAATAAATGGCTCTCGAGGCATTATATGCATCCATATGGAAAAGTTTATTGGCAAACAAGACTGTTGGAAAGTAACACCAGTCCCAGCTAGTTTCAGCTTTCTGCTTGAATGATTCCTGCTTGTAAAACAAACACTGAAGGGGGGGGAGAGACAGAAAAATAAATACGGAATTACCAACAACAAAAAGGTACACGTCAACAAACATAACCCTATATGTATATAAAATATAAAACCTTTATTCCTATAGAAATGTATTTGCCCCCATTTTCTTGCATACATATTGTGTTTGCAAAGTTATTAAAGAAACATACAGAATTACAAAATGCATTTAAAAAAAAGACTCTTTTCTGTACACACAGTTTATAACGTGGGACAGAATATGTATAATTTTGTACCAATGTAATTTCAGACTGTGTTATTGTATCCTGTTAGATGTGAGAGGTCACAGTGTTACACCTGCAGGTTTAAATCTTGTACAGTATCATGGACACGATCATCGCAGCAACCTATAAAAAGAGAGACAAAACACAATATAAGCAAACGTAATATATAGACAAATATCCACGTTTGGGCCGGATGATCATGGGAGTTCAGAAATCGCCCTGGCAGTCGCATACATCATGTGGCTTTGCGCCAAATTTGGGAAAGTACACAGTGCTACATTTGTCTCTAATCCAACGTCGTGTACATTAGTTTTCTGTGAATTTATTAATCCAAAAATGTGCCCAATGAAGGTGTTATGGTTTCAGTACCTCTATAGCAGCGACACAAATAGCCACGGCCCCTAGCAAAGCAGAGTTACTCTTCACCACCTTCACCACAGCATCGAAACAGCCGCCCACACTCTGCAAAGGAAAAGGTTTTGCCACCGTAGATTATATCACCCTCATTAAGAGGTCTAACCCTGAACCAGATCAGCAGATTCAGGAGAAGGAAAAGCCTTGAAATTGTACAACTAAAAATAACAACTTGGTATTGGTCAGAATTCTTTCGTAAGCAGGTGAGACTGGGATTAAAATCTGTCCCGCACAGCTCTGGGGATAGATACTAGACACCAGTGATCTAGATACAGTTTGCAACTGGATGCTAAAGTGTACACAATAATCTACTATATATTCAGGATCATAGGCTGGTAAAGCAGAATGTATACTGCTGCAACTACCTCCACGACAAACACAATTCCATATTAAAAAAACTTCCCACAGATCAAAATGAAACCCGTTATGAGAAGGCTGTATGTCAAATGTCCGTTACTATGTAAGGAGTAGGAGTATCAGTATCAGTTAGAGAAGCAACCAAGATGCCAAGGAAAACTCTGAAGCTGCTAGAGATCTCCACAGCTCAGATGGAAGTATCTGTTTACAGCCTGGACACAAAGCTGGACTCCATAGAAGTGTGATGAGCCATATGACATCCTGTATGGAGTTTGCCAAAAGACTCCAATAGAGGTTGAGCAAATGTGTAGAAAAATGTTCTCTAGTCTGATGAAACAATAATGGAACTTGAGTGCTACATTTATCGTAAACCCAACGCTCCTAATCACCCAGAAAACACCATCCGCACTGCGAAGCATGGTGGTGGTAACATCATGTTCTGTGGATGCTTTTCATCAGCAAGTATTCGGAAACTGCTCAGGATTAAGGACAAGATGAAGTCAAATACAGGGCAATCGTAGAAGAAAATCTGTTCAACTGGACAAGACTTCCAACAGGACAACAACCCTAAGCATACTGCCTAAGCTACACTGGAGTGGTTTCAAATCAAGAAGCAGTCAAATCCCGGACCTATGATTGAGAATCATAGGTTGCAAGACCGTTCATCAATGCTCTCAATCTAATACGATAGAGCTTCATCAATTTGGCCTGGAAAAATGGACAAAAATTTCAAGATCCAATATTTCCAGTTATAAATAAAAGGACTGGAATGTCGTCTCTTTTGGACCTTACTATAAGATACGTATATCGTAAGAAAAGAGTTTTTCTTGTACGCTAAGAAATGTATATATTGGTATATTTAGTCCAGTTAGTGTAACTAGCTTGTGGCTATATGTCTGTGTGATTGAGTGCACTGAAATACTTACATGTATTTTTCACAAAGTTAAATTAGAGCTCTTTCTCAGGAGCACACCATAAAAACAGCTGTTCACATAAACCAAGGTTTCAGAAGCTTTGTTCCTTCTAATCCCTGATTGTGACTGAAAATAGATGTCGGTTTATCTGTTTTAATATTTGACAAAAACAAATCTTTTCCTGCTTTGGAGAAAATGTGGTGTAGAAATCAACTTTTTACAGATTTATTTTATTGTTAGTGTACTCTCTGCGGTTTACCTCGGGCAGTATATTCATCAGACAGACAGTCTCACTTCTTAATGTACAGTAATTATAAACACACTTGGGCCTGATCTTAATATTAATACACTTTAAATACTAAAACTGTTAATACTATATATCTGTATTAATGATCATCGTTCAACAACAACAAAAATCAACGTTTTCTGCATTGTATTAATTTTAATTCAATTTTATTTAAATTTGATTTGTTTAGCACTTTTAACAATGGACATTGTCTCAAAGCAGCTTTACAGAAATATATAAACACAGGATAGAGATTTTAAGTGTCTGAATTTATCCCTATTGAGCGAGAAAACTCCCTAAAGGTGATATGAGGAAGAAACCTTGAGAGGAACCAGACTCAGAAGGTAACAGCGGATAGTGTGAAAGTAAAAGAAAGTTCATTATGTGTTTTATATGAAGTCTGTTTGTTGAACTAGTCCACTGTTCACTAAAGGAGACCTGAGTGTAAAACTGTATGTTGTAATCGCAGTCCCAAGGCCATCGCAGCAACCGTAGTCCCAGCAACCACAGCGAGAACGTCCATGTGGAATTGAGGTCCAAAACCATTTCCATGGTACTTCAAGCGGTACCGTCCTCAGCGATCTCCAGGCTGTAGCCTCCAGTTGATGAGAGCTCCATCCAGCGGTAGGGCATCCGAACAGATCAGGCAGGTGCGGAGAGCAGAAAGAGTCAGGATCACCGGCATCTCTATAAAATCATGTGTGGCTCAACAGAACATTCGTTTCTTCAGGATCCCTTTGCAAGTCATCTTACCAGTGTTTTTTTTTTTTTTTTTAGTTCTCCTGAAAACCAAGTGTAAATTTGACAAACTGTTCTGGAAAATTCTCGAAAATGAACAGTACCATGCAGCAGCCTTGTTTTTATTGCTTCCTGAAGAAAGGTCTCACATACACAAGTCTCAAGAGTCCCAAGCAGAGTTCTCAGGGGTTTTTATAGCAAGCATGTACGTGCAAAAAGGTGCATACAAGTCATTTTCTAACCACACCTCACTCGAAATGAGACCGTTTCTGACCTCCCTATGAGCTTGTGTAACTCCTGTCAGCTACAGCTGCCCTCAGATCTTCTGCAGATCAACTCGACTTTTTGTTTGAATAATAAAAGTCTACCTTTTGACATCAAGACCCCAAGCCTCTGAGAAGTTTTTACCTTTTTGCTGAAGAGATTCCACGACATAAAATTGCACTGTTGGCAGGATTGGAAAGGAGCCAAGAGGGTGGAAGACTGACGCAGACGAACTGCATGGACAGGTGGCCACCTATCAAAGGTAAGCGATTTTGCTTATAATAACTAGTTTGTGTGGTTTGCTGAGGGTCTGCCCATGGCGGTAAGAACACCCATAAAGGCGTCTTCAGATTAACTAAATTGAAAGAAAGGGTTTTGGTCTAAAAAAAAAAAAAAGAATTGCCTACAAAATATCTGTTTGCTGTTAAGTGGGCTTTGATGGATCGCGGTAAAATATACGAGATAGGGAAGCACGCTAAATCCTACAGATACCGCTTTTCACCATGTTGTGGAAGTGTATCGGCCCCAGTTGGCATTGTAGAAAAATAAGTGCTAAAAAAAAAAAAAAAAACATACGTTGCAAAGTAAGAAATGAGAAATTAGGAATTAACACAAACTGCTTGCAGAGTAACAGTCAAAATTTCCATCACAAAACTGTCTGTTGTTTCAAACGCACAATGCAAACCCAACTGTGAAAGGAAATAAGCTACTCCAGTTCATCGTAAAATGTTTGCTGTGTCAAAGGTTCTGCGTTTGCACAACCAAGAAGATCAGACAGGTAAAATGATCTAGTTCCCCTGAGCTCAATCCTTCCTGTATGATTTCCTAGAAAAGGTCCATATTATAATCAAGATTACACCACAGAAGACAATACAATATAAGCAGTACTCAGATTTTAAACCAGTTAAGCGTGTAAAAAAAAAAATATTCATAAAATTAGATTTGGAAAACAGGAAAAAATATTTTATTTCATAAGCAGTGATAATCTAATTTAAATTGTGCAGATTTTACAAAACATGAGCCATGCTCATCATTTTAACGTTTAGGGTGGTTATATTTTCACAAATAGGCTATTATTTCATAAAGGAAGGCTGTGAACATGCATGTAATTGAGTAAACACTCAGCATTTTATCAACAATTCATCGAATCCAAAGGTTGTGATAATGTAAATCCATCAACTGTACATAATATTTGTTATATTTAGACGTTAGAGCGGTTAAATGATACGTTAGACGGCGATGTGTATTTTCTGCTGGACACAAAACATCTGCAGACAGAAATTTCAGCCTGGATAAACACATAAACAAAAAAAAACTATTAATTTAAGACTTGTTTTTTTTACTTTCATGTGCAGCTTTACCTGTTCATTTATTGCACTGCTTTGTGCAGCTTTCATTAGTGCTAGGCTTGTTATGTCTCTAAAACTAGTGTGTTAAGCCTTGAATGGTTTTAAGCCAAGCCACATGATTGGATTGTATAATTGCATACTTGCTATGGCAGCACACGCCGTTCCCTCTGAAACAACGGGAACAGCAAGGCCAATTTATTTGTTTGTGCTGTACACCAAACACATGGTTTTGAGATGAAAAGACGGAGATGAGACAAGAGTTTAGGATTTCAGTTTTTATTTCCTGGTATTTACATCTAGATGTGTTCAACAACATAAAACATAGAACCTTTTGTATCAGAACACCTGATTTTTAGGCGAGCAAAAGTATAAGAACAGACGAGTCTTATGGTAAATTAAAGCTGCAAGCAGCATTTTTTGGGGGGCCAAGCACCCAGACTCGGTGAGCCGAATATTCACAGACTCATGATTATTTCAGAAGAATTGACAGGAAAGCAGAGCCGTAATTATAGGCAAAGGGATTGAAGAATGATTTGTAGTTTCACACATTTTCACACAATGGTTTTGAATATCAGAGTTCCTTTGATATTCAGAACTGTTCTAAAATATTCACGGTCGTTGCTGAGATATAGCCTCACTTCCTTTAAATGAATGTTGTTACAGTTCTTGAAGTATTATAAGACAAACCGTTCAAGATATCAAAAATCCCTTTGCAATTTAGCATCCTCAATGTCTTGGCATAATGTTGAACAAGTTTGGTGACAACCACATGAATCCCTTAGGAGGAGTATTTAAAAGTTCACCAATTGCACTTTTCACAAAATCCAAAATGGCAGACTTCCTGTTGGGTGGAGCGAATGATTGTCAGTTACACAAATAATTGGCAAACTGCTCAATCTGTTGCTGTCGCCTGTTGTTATTTCTGAGTAGAGTGCAGAAAAACACATCCCATTATCAATGTCATCAGCAAGCGCCAAAGTTTCTACTGCCAACTCTTCTGATTCTCTTAGACTGCCAAGAGATAGGTGAGAATTTTCCATCTTCTCCCATCAACAAGATTAGGTGGCCTTGAGTACAACCATCTGGAAGAGTTCCCAGTTTCAGGAGCTGTCTTTTCCCAGGTTCAGAAATTTTAGAGTCACTTCCCCTGACTTTAGTTTTCTGATAAGCTTGTTTGCAAGATCTTAGAACGCAGCATGTCAGTCTCACGGTCTGTCAGTGGAGCCTTACGTTGCACAGCTCTGTCCGGATCTATAACAATGGGCTGAAGACTCTTTATATATGTGCTTTGATGTACATGTATCTCTCCATTTCCAGAAGAGATTTCCATTCCTACTGTACATAACTGAAGCTGTTCATGTCCATCTTGGAAAGCAGTTTTCCAGTGTGGGATGTCCAAAGAGGAAAATGTTTTAGAACCACCCCACAAAAAAAAAAAAAAATCATCACTGTGAGAGGCAAGAAACCAGTCAACTCACCACCATCATTCAGCCACTAAAACACTGCAGGGTCAACCTATGACACGTGACCTCCCAGCTGCTGCATCGTATCTTTGACCTTGTTGTACCAATACAGAGAGGCATCTGCCAAACCATACACACATTTGTTCAACTTCCACAGGGTTCCTTTGCACTGCGTTTCTAGAGGAGGGTAAATATAGACATTTCTAATCAACTCTCTTACCTGTAGAAAAGCTGCTCTGATATCTATGGTGTTCACCTTCTGACATATGACTGCCATAACAACTCTTGGTAGATTTGGATTTTATCCAAACACAAGTTGATAGCTAAATATATGTACATTGTGCATGGAATTTTTTTTTGCCATCAGTGCACAATCCAGGGCAGTTTTCCAGTCACATTTATTGTCCTTTTTTATTTTTTTTTTACTTTCATCAGTATTTCTGTGAGGATCTGATTGTGTCTCTCTAAAAGACCATTTGCTTCAGCGACTATATGCTGCTGTGGTCTTTACCTCAATGTTGAACTTTTCTGCCATGTCCCTTATTTCCTCATTGTTCAACTCTCCACCATTATCACTGAACAGTCTCTTAGGTGGACCATGTGTGCTAATCCAGCAACGAATGAAACTCTTCACAAATTATATCTTTATTTCTAATTTCAGCCTGTAAAAAAAAACACTGTTAGCTACTAGCAGCAAAAAAAAAAAAAAAAAAACCCAAAGAAAAAATACCAACATACTAACCCTGAACCTACAATGCCCCCATGTGCATGCAGGACAACAACTCAACTTAACACTGACTGCAGCTGATTTTAACATACGTTAACTACTTTTCCCAATGTTTAACCCTGATCTACTAATACATAGACGTGTTTAAGCATAGAAACATAAAAAGTACATGGCACAAAAAATATATACAAATACTAACAAAAAACTACTAGAATCTTAAGTATGCATACTAACAAAAAAACTACTAGAATCTTAAGTATGCATACTAACAAAAAACTACTAAAATCTTAAGAATGCATACTAACAAAAAAAAACTACTAGAATCCAAAAAAACTACTAGAATCTTAAGTATACATACTTACAGAAAAACTACTAAAATCTTAAGTATGCATTTTTACAAAAAAATACTAGAATCTTAAGTATGCATACTAACAAAAAACTAGTAGAATTTTAAGTATGCATACTTACAAAAAAAACTACTAGAATCCAAAAAAACTACTAGAATCTTAAGTATGCATTTTTACAAAAAAAACTACTAGAATCTTAAGTATGCATACCAAAATGTTATTTATGCATACTTAAAAATAAGCTTGCAGAATCCAGTATATTTTTAAAAGATCTCGGGGGTTAAATTAAGATTTAGTACAGTACATGGGGAAGCTCCACTTCTTTCATGGCTGCCAACAACGTGTTGAACAGAGTTGTTCACTGTATGTTTTATTAAATGCACATCTTAACACTGATATCATGGAAAATTGATGAATTTTTCATTACATGTATTTCATTACACGTTTCTCTTCTAAGGGATTCATCCAAAAACCACTATTGAGTAGTCCATTGCTCAAACCTTAGGTCTTAGTATTCCTTATATCTCAGTCTGGTCATCAGAATCATAGTGAAATACTTAATTTATTTAGTCATCTTCAGAAACATATTTGTCCTGGTCAGAGTCGCGGTAGTCTCACAAGACAGACCATTAGCTAAACCATTAAGTCGCATATTTTCAAGAGGTATGAAAAAACTGGAGAACCTGGAGGAAACCCACACAGGCCCAGGAGGAACAGTCAAATGCTACATAAGTAACCAAAAGTGAGGCTTGAACCAAGAATCCTTGAAACTCAAACCAACACTACTCACTGTGTCAAATCATCACTGCAGCTGAAATGAACTTACACAATGGATTAATTAATTAGCAACGTTTACTAGCTCCGTTAACTGTTTTATTAAATTGTCAAAGCCAACAAGCTGGTTCAGCTTTGAGTACAGCTGCTCATTAAAAGAGGGGTCGGGAACCTTTTTCACCAAAGAGCCTTTTTGGTTAATGCATTTTTTTTTTCAAAAGAGCCATTGCAAAAACTAACCTTTTATTATAATAAAAACATGGTTTTCTCAATAACATTTCAATAACAGTAACTTTATTTAGGTCCATAGTCAGCTTAAAAATAAACAAATATGCAGCAAACAAAAGTGGGGGTACCGATATCTGCAGCGGATGCAAAAGATTCTTAAATGTTTCATTTATCTGGTATATAAAACCATTTCCCACACATTACAGCTATATTCCTTGGTCTTACCCATTGTTATGAATGACTAAGGGAATTTGGCCTATGTGTAACCTCATATTTATACCCCTGTGAAACAGGAAGTCATGGTTGTAAAAATTTCCTGTTCCTAGTCACCCAGGTGTACTAAAAAAATGTAAAATATCAATGAGAGTATACTTAATATCAATGAGAATGTACTTGAAAAAAAAAAATTCTTATAGGAATTTATAGGGGCTGCCAACAATTGTTGCAGACCTGTATTTAGCAAAGATTTTTTTTTTTTTTTTTTTTTACAAACCTGTGTTTTGTTTGCAATTGTTTGATATCCACGAGAGCAGAGAATTTTTGTGGATTTTTTTTTAAAAGAAAAGATCAAAAGGTTAAACAATAAAGACAATTTTTCACAGGCTTCTTTGATCATATTTACCAAGGGTGCCAAAATTAGGGAAGAGATTTGTAAACACAAAACTTATGCAAAAAATTCACTGGCCTATAGAAATCTATTTGCCCCATTTTTTTTTTATTTTTTTTTGCATAAGTTATGCGTTTACAAAGTTATTAATGAAATATACAAGATTTTACTAAAAAATGTACTTAAAAAAACCTTCTGCAGGTTTCCGGGTTTAATTATTGCTATTGTACAGTATCAGGGACACGATCATTGCAGCAACCTAAAAAAAAAAAACAGAGAGAAAAGACAATATAAGCATTAAACGTAATATATAGACAAATTTCCATGTAAGACCCGCGACAGTTGGCATGTTTGGGTTGAATGACCCTGGCAGTCGCATCCATCATGTGGCTTTGTGCCAAATTTGGGAAAGTACACAGTGCTACATTTGTCTCTAATCCAGCATCGTGTACATTAGTTTTCTGTGAATATATTAATCCAAAAATGTGCCCAATGAGGGCGTTATGGTTTCAGTACCTCTATAGCAGCGACGCAAATAGCCACGGCCCCTAGCAAAGCAGAGTTACTCTTCACCACCTTCACCAGAGCATCGAAACAGCCGGCCACACTCTGCAAAGGAAATGACATGACGATATCAAAAGGACAAAGATGGATAGGTTTTGTCACCTTAAATTATATCTCCCTCATTAAGAGGTCTAACCCTGAACCAGATCAGCAGATTCAGGAGAAGGAAAAGCCTTGAAATTGTTTGTGGTAAATATAAAGGTTATAGAGTATGTGACCAGACTCGAGGAGTGGACTCAGGAGGTGTACCTTTGAAGCAGCTTTTTCTGTATCACACTGTTCAAATTTATCAGACTGTTCAGGCGGACAGCAGACTTGGGGGTAAAGTGAGGTGCGGTTTACATATTCAGAGCCATTGAAGTCGGTGTAGTTGTTGAATCCACAGCATTTCAGCTACGAAAGCATTCACACACACACACACACACATACATATATACACACACAAACCTTACAATTCTGGCACTTATTTTCAGAATCAACAATAATATAGTTATATAATACAATAATACTGTTCAATTAAGAGAAGCACTCTAACCTGCTCATTCAAGTAGATTAGAAACTAGTTTTGTCCATATGTAGCTACTAATCAGAGGTAGTAGAAGTAACACTTTCCTTAAGTAAAAGTAAAAAATACTCCTTTAATTGATACTTGGGTAAAAGTAAAAGCACTCTAAAACTCTGAAGCTAATTATGAAGTGTGAAAGTTACGGAATGTCTCAGATCACACACTGATTTTGGTTACTTGACGGTAAATTGGACCCATTTCCAATGAACCAAAGAATTAAACCTAATTAATGGCAAAAAAAAAAGAGAATTTTTTTGGGGTAAATATAAAGTAGGTAGCAATTAATAGGGAGCTGTCATGCCACAAATTGGCTAAAGATGCAAAAAAAAAAAAAAAAAGTCAAATATGTTTTGTGATGTATTGACAGCTGTGGCATATATGTATTTATATGCATTAATTCTTCTAGAATCTATGATTAGATTTTAGTGTTACAGCCTTAATCTTTTATGTGGATGGTCAAAAATTGGTGTGTTTTGTTTCTTCGTTGTTTTGCATGTTAATGTTTTTGGTAATGTAAAATAAAGTGTTTCTAGTTTTATACTGGACCCATGTCTCTTGCCCTCATTGGAGAAATGAACCTGTGTGACCTAGGACTAGTTTGTCCTCTATCAAATATTTTCCTGGGTGGAATTCCCAGGGTGGTGTAGTCAATTATTCCCTGAAATTTTAAAATCAGTATTAATATAGTATCATCCTCCTGGGTCTCACCACACAAGCTTTAGGTCTGTTACTGTAGCATAATTAAATTGGTTATCCATATTAGTTACATTTGCTGTGTGAAATAGTAAAAAGTTTGCGCTCCCTCAATTGAAATGCATGTGTAATCCCGTTGATTATGATAATGTACCAGAGTCATCGTCTCATTCCACACATTAGTGAAGATTTCGTTTTTATCGTAATTTTCCTTGATCTTCTTGGCAATTTTTTCACGGATTTTATCCAGAACTCCCTCCACCTGAGGAAAAAGTAAACAATGTTTCCATGTTAACTGTTACAACACATTTCCCATTTACTTTTATATATATATATATATATATATATGTAGCTGACCTGGTGTACTCTTTTTGAGCATTTTCGTCAGTTATGCTTGTCACTGTATATGGCAATTAACTACTCATATCCGCTGAAAAAAGTTCACTTCTTCCTGTCTTTACTAAGAGGCTCTTTCAAGTTTCTTAACTGTCCATGGTCTAACACTAACCACCGAGTAAAAAAAAGCATTAAATGTAACTCTGAGGTCCGCACTTTGCCTAGAAATGTGAAATTAGCACTATTAACCTGAATTGTTAATAAATGAAGGAAGTAGACATCATGGAAAATTGGCCAGTCTGGAATTTTAAGTATGTAAGCTTTTTTAAAAAAAAATATATAGCTTTATAGTAACTGACCCTTAGATAGTGGACATTTCTTGAAATATGATGAATATATATTTATAAAAATGAACTTGCTATAACAATGTTATTCTGTTGCATAATCCCAGCTCATGTTCATGCGTTTGTACAAAAAAAGGACCCAAATCATAAGTTAATTATGACATTTATTAAAAAGACAAACTATATGGAACAGCATAGGGTCTAGAGTACAGGTGTCTAGAGTAGATCCCCAGAGATCTTCCGGGATCCCGATGGACCCAATATAAAAGATGCGAGCGCAGGTGGTCAGATATGAAGCTCACTGGATAAAGAAAGGCCACCTGGGAAATATTGTAGACATGTGCAATTAAGAATAATAATCTGGAATTAGTCTGAATTCTTTCGTAAACAAGTGAGACTTGGATTAAAATCTGTCCAGCACACCTCTGGGGACTGATACTGAGGACCCGTGACCTAGATACAGTTTTCAACTGGCCGCTTGGGCATATCATACTGTATGCGTATGTGTACACAATAATTTGCTATATATTCAGGATCATTGTTCTTACCTTAGACTGATAAAGCAGAATGTATACTGCTGCAACCACCTCCACGACAAACAAAATGAGGATGATGATGAAAAACTGTAAGGACATGTCACATTAGACATAAACATCAAAATAAATCCAGTGAAGCATATGTGTTCTTAAAGGAATGCTTTCGTGAACAAAAAAAAAAATCGTTCCATGCTCCAAATGTAATCGACAGGCCAAGAGGATGTATCTTTAGTGTCACACAGAAACAAAATGTATTGTATAGAAATAAACAAAACTTTTCGATGTAGCTGAATACTGGGATATTATCAGGGCAGCCATCTTGGACAACTGGTTCTACGTCCTACCTTAGTGCAGTTTGAGCTTTGAGCTACGAATTGTTCGTTTAAAATTTCAATTGCATAACACAATGATTTCATTTGAAGTAAAAAAAATAAATATAAAATCAGTGAAGTAAAAAAATTGTCTTTGTATGTCTTGAAGAGATTGTGGCTGAGATAGACCTGTTAGCTTCATTAGCCTCATCGCTCCACTGCCAAACAGCAGATAAGAAACATGTCTTGACTGTCTGATTACATTTGGTGACTAAAACCAAAGGTCAGAGATCACTCACAATCATGAGCATGCACTTATTCTCACAGCAGGCTCCGCAGCAGCCCAGGAAGCCCATGAAAGTGAGTATGGCCCCAACAGCGATCAGCAGGTAGCCAGCCTTAGACAGATGTGCTAACTCGGGGGAAATTTCTTTAATGTGATCCAGCACTTCTAGTATATGTTTTCTTTTCATTTCGACAAAAACTCCGATGACCACAGTTGCAGCTCCTGCTAACTGGAGACCAAATGAGGAGAGATACAGAGAAAACAGAAGTGAAAGAGAGAAGATCTGTAGGAGGCTGTCATTCTAGCTGGGGGCATTGTGGAGTTACGGGAAGCAGCGTGGGAGTAAAACCCAGAAAAAGCACCGAGTAAATGTAAACAAAAGTAAGCTACAGTTTACTTTCTCAACACTGTGATAATGGAAATTGACTTAATTGGGATTATATGTCATGAAGCTATGCAGAATATAATGATACTGAAATATATATATATATATATAAAATCATGTTTCTCATGATCTTAAAAACCTTTTGATCTGAAGGTGTGTGATTAAACGTGTGAAATCGGTGTTGTAAAGAAAAATATAATTGTGCCGACATATTCATTTCTTTCATTAGAAAACTAACATTTTATTTACAAAAAAGTCTTGTTTTAAACGGACGACTCGGAGCGAAATATTCCAAAAAGCAGCCGATAAGTGTCCAGCGTCGGTGTGAACTCCTTTAACACTGTTTAAAAAGCACCTCAGGGAAATTCCTCAAGAAATCGGTTGAGAAAATGCCAAGCATACATTTCAGGAAATTCTAGACGAAAAGCGTGTCTACTTTGAAGACGCTAAAATACTAAATTATTTTGATTTATTTTGTATTTTTTATCACAACATAATTCCCATAGATACATGTATGTTACTCCAGAGTTTTGATGACTTTATTATTATTCAAAAATGTGGAAAGGATCAAAATAAAAATAAAGAATGAGTGTGTCTAAACTTTTGACTGGTAGTGTATATATTGCCCAGAAAGCACCATCCCCAGTATGAAGCATGGTGGCGATATGATAATAGCATCATGTTCTGTTGATCCTTTTTTTTTTTTTAACAGCAAGTATTGGGGAACTGGCAACCCTAAAAGAAAACATGTTCCACTGGGCAAGAGACTTCCAACAGGACAAGGTCATTACCAATGAACTACTGTAACCCTCAACTAGCTACTTCTGCCCTAAACTACACTACAGTAGTTTCAAACCAAGAACCAGCCAAAACCCAGGCCTCAGTATGATTGAGAATCTGTGGCAAGACTTGCTGTTCACCAATGGTCTTTATCTAATACAACCAGTGTCAACAATTTGACCAAGAAAAATGGACAAAAATGTTAGGATCCAAGGACGTGTAAAGCAGATTGACATATACCAGAGGACTTCTACAGGTTTTTTCACATAAAATAGCACATAGCATCTTCAAATATTAGACATATTGTGCTGTTCAATGAAATAAAATTAACGGAATTAAATAATTCGGGCAGAAAATCCTAAAGGAGAATGTCCGGTCTTCAGTCCGTAAATTGAGACTCAAGTACGACTGGATTACGCAGCAAGACAATATGATATAATCAGTGAAAGACTGATCTCAAGTTATTGGAAGCGTTTGGTTGCAGTTATTGCTGCAGATTTTAAGTTTAATGGGGCAATTTGTTTTTCACATTGTTGATAGGTGTTGGATAACTTTTTTTGCTTCAATAAAAAAAATAACTGTGTGTGTGTTTACTCAGGTTGTATTTTGTTTGAAGATCTGAAACTTTCGTATGAGATATACACAAAAACAGATGAAATCAGTTGATGAAATCAATACTTTTTCACAGCACTGAAGCCTTCTTTCATGGTACTCCATCACAAAATTGGTGGCTTTAATGAGGCGGCTGGTGTTTTTAGTGGAGCTCATTACTCAGTGCTGAATAGTCTGTGACAGTGGTGAATAGTTTGGGCTCCAGGTAATTCTACCACCTTTCCAGAGCCCATACTACTGCAAGGCATTCTTTTTCGTTTGCAGAATAATTTGTTTCTGCTTTGTTTAAGGTTCTACTGGCACAGGCGATCACCTCCTCCAGGTCTTTCTGCTGTGTCAATACAACACCCAGTCCAGTGTTGCTGACACCACTATACACAGTGAATGGAAGTTGGAGTTTGGGATGACCAAGAATGGGAAGTGATGTGAGGCATGCTTTCAGCTGTCGAAAGGCTTACTGGCACTGTGATGATGAATGAAATGAATGGCCCTTTTTTTTCCAAAGAATTGATGGGCTCAGCAATCCTGGAGAAGTTTGGTACAAACCGGTGGTACCAGTTGGCTAATCCGAGGAAACACTGGACCTCTATGATGTGGTGTGCCACAGGAGACGGATGGGTGGCTTCAACCTTACTTGGGTGTGCAAAACATGACTGAGATAAGTTTTTTTCTGAAGGTAAAACTTACTCTTTATCAGGTTGATGGTCAGGTCAGCTGTTTGCAACTGATGAAGAACAGTGGGGAGGGTGAGGAAGTGCTCAGCCATGGAGGTTGATTGGATGATTATGTCATCAATACAGACGAAGCATATGCTTCCACGTAACTCTCCAAGGAATATCTCTATCAGTCTTTGGAGTGTCACCAGGGCATTTTGTAATATTTGGCTTACAGTCTGGGTCCATAGTCACCTGCCAGTAACCACTGTTAAGATGAAGAACTGGCTGCCCCAGAGAGGGATTCAAGGAGGTTTGGGATTAGGTAAGCATCATTCTCTGCATTAGCATTAACCTTACAGTAATCCACACAGAATCTATATTTGTTTCATCTTTATTTGTTTAGACAGGATAGAGGACCAATACATCCTCTGTTTAATGGGCACTGGTTGGGTGTTGTAGAGACGGTGTAGCAGAACATCAGTCCAGTGCACACCTCAGGGTTGGACTCCAGGATTTGACGTAATTGATGTAATCCCTCAGGAGAATACAGTGGGGGGGTGCAAAAGTATGAGAACGCTAAAGAAAATGTTTCTATTTTGCAAGCTTTACAAATTTAATACAAAGGGTTTTTTTTTTTAATTACAGAAGATTTTATCAGCAAGAACTTGACTGAAAAGAAACATTTTATAGAATATTTGCATGAATTTGAAAATTTCTTTGGATTTGGTTTGTTTCCCTTTTGCTTTAGTGACGGTTTGCACTCTAGCTGGCATGGACGCCACAAATTTGTGTAAAACCTGATGATTAATGTTCAATCAAAACAGTTGGCGTATCATCTGAACAAATTCTTAAGTGGAAGCGATCAATCTCAAGAAATATCTGCGCTTTCGTACAAAGGACTCACAAATGTTAATGTCACAAATTTGCTTAAATTTAAACAGTGACCAACAAATCACGCAAATTCTTGAATATTGAATTGAACATTTGCTTTTCTTTCTTTAAATTATTATTTTTTTTAAATCTTTGTTTTAATGTTGTTCTTTTTCTGTTTATTTCCAGTTATAAATAAAATAACTGGAATGTGGTCTCAGATTTTCGGTCTCCACTGTCAGAAATGTATGGTATATTTAATACAGCTAATGTAACTAGCATATGGTTGTCTGTCTGTGCAATTGATTTCACAGATGAAGATAAAATTAGAAATCTTTCTTATCACCACACCATAAAAACCACTTTTTACAACCCTAACCCTAATATTAATACACCTTAAATACTAAAACTACAAATGCTATATATTTGTATTAATGACCATCATTTAAAAAAAAACCAAACATATTTTATATATTGTAGTCAAGAAAATGTGACTTACAAAGATTGCACTGTTGAAGACGACCATAAGTACCTTCAGGATCCATTTGCAAGCCATCTTACCAGTGGGTTTTTTTTTTCTTTTTTTTTTTTTTCAAGTTTTCTTACATGTAAATTGGATAAAATGTCTGTTGTTTAATACACACTCTGCAATTCAGTCTGTGAAAGGAAGCGAGCTACTGCAGTTCTTTGTAAAAATGCATGTGGTTTCATTGCACAAACAGTAATGTGCAATACTTCCCCTGACCTCAATGCTTCCTGTATGAGAAAAGTCAAGATGACAACATGGAAAATGATACAGTACAAACAGTCCTCAGATGTTATTTCGGTTAAAGCATTTAAAAAAAACAAAACAAACCTGCTTATATATTAATAAAAATAAATTTGGAAAACAGCAACAAAAAGTATATAGTGCAGGAGAATTTAAAATCAGTCGTTTGATTTTATAAAGAGTGATGGTTTATTTGAAACAGTACAGGTTTTAACATGTAGGGTGCTTATATTTTTACAAAAAGGCTATAATATAAAAATAATCACTGTTCATTTTATCTTCAATCATCAATACAGCGAATGCAAACGTGGTGTGCTGAGGTTTTACATCCATTCTGACAGATCAACTGCACATAATATTTGTTATGTTGAGGAGTTAGAGTGGTTAAATGATGCGTTCGATGGATCTGTTTATTCTCTGCTGGACACTCAACAGCTCAAACTAAAGTCTGCAGACAGACATTTCCACCTGGATAAACAGTTATACAAACGAAAAACTATTCAATTAGAACTGTTAACTTTAACGCAGTTATTTAGTAATACCTTTCGTTCAGGTTTTTATTTATTTATTTATTTTTTGTGCACAAAATTACCTGTCAGTTTATTGCACTGCCTTCTGCAGCTGTCACTGGTGCTAGTCTGGTTATTTCTTTAAAACAAGGGTGTTAAGCCATGAATAGCTTCGACTCTTGTGGAACAGTGTCATAAACTGCGGTGTACTTTTGTGGTAAAAGTGTCTACAGCTCAGAAGTCATTTACTGCTGCTTTCAGAAGTGTCTTGCCCTCATAAAAATAAAAAATAAAAACCCTGAAATGATCTGCATGCACACTATTCTTAATAAGTACCCCCTAAAAAATTAACATGAAGACCCTTCCCATTATACATTGACCCTAAATGTGGAACTGTGAGCAATCTTGAGCGTTACATTAGGACAAGTAGGAACAAGAATGTACAAAATGTTTATTGGTTAATCACTCAAAGAAATCTGAAAAATTAAAAACGCTCAAGCAACCAACTTTACAATTATTTGACCACTTGAGATGGACTGAACCTTAGGTAGGTGGTACGTGTCGAAATAAAACCCACATGAATGCCAGGACCCAAGGTTTAAGAGCAGGACATTGCCCAGAGCATCAAACTGCCTCCATCGGCTTGCCTTCTTCCTATAGTGCATCCTGGTACCAGGTCTTTCCCAGGTAAGCGACGCACACACATCTGGCCATCCACATGTTGTAAAAGGACATGTGATTCATTCATTCAGACCAGGCCACCTTCTTTCATTGTTCCATGGTCCAGTTCTGATGCTCATGTGCCCAGTGTAGGTGCTTTTGGAGGTGGACAGGGTTCAGCATGGGCACAACAATGCCCATTTTTCCTGCTTCCAACACATCAACTTCGAGGACTGACTGTTCATTTGCTGTTTAATATATCCCACCCATTGAAAGGAGCTATTGTAACCAGTGTTATTCACTTCACCTGCCAGTGGTTTTAATGTCATGGCTTGTAAGTGTATAAACATCTCCGTGTCCTCATCAAACCAATGTTTTATGGATCTGCCACTTGGAAACATCATCCCCTTTCCTTGGTAAACCGGTGTTGCATCATAGCCTGCATTTGCATACTGAAACATGATTGGCTCTAACATTTTATGATGCAAGAACACTGGCTTATAGCTTCCAATAAGATTTCTGAACTGTTTCTTCAAAAAGCGAGGCAAAACCTCTACAATGTCATGGATTTAAGAACATGTTAAAGTTTAGGGTGTCTAATGAAACCAAAAATATTTTAATTGATGGAACAGGGCACAACCAATCAGACAATTACCTGATTTCCTATTAAGAATCTGTGCTACAAACTGTTTTATCAACATCTTTTATTAACATAATGCTTATTTATCACTACTTAGCTTCAATCATTTTCAGGCAAAAGTACAGTAGAGTACTTTATAGTAACACAGAGTTAAAAAGGTGAGTACAGAAGTATTAACCTTACACCTCATACAGATACAAACTAATTTAGCTGCAATCAGCAATCAATGGGGTCCAAGCATTCTTTGAAATAACTAGATATCCACTACGCACTAATTGTCATCTCTGTATTTATAGGTGAGTACTGTTTTTTAATGGCAGAATGCATTTTTAAAAAACAAGGTTTTTTTTTCAGGTTTGTTAAAATGCCATTTTAGGTTTGTGATAGTAGACGACTTCAATAAGAAGGTCTATCTATTTCATGATAGTCAGGTTTATTCACATCCTGCATTTTAGACAGACATCCTTCATCTTCTACAGCAGGTGGCACACACACCCCAGTGTATTGTGCATTACCGCTATCTAGTGGTTTTCAATAGTCATTCATGTAATGTGTATAATTGCTCCACTTTGCTTCCTTGAAAACTTACATTTAAAATTCATCAATTAAAAGAATTTTGTCCAGCCCTTACATAATATGGAATATTTATTTCCAATTTTGTATTCTCTAAATTATGTGGTCTTCAATGGTTTTTGTTTTGTAATTACAGCTGTAACAAACGGCTCTTGAGGCGTTACATGGATCCATATGCAGAAGTTTCTTGGCAAACAAGATACACTCGAACAAACACAAAACTATATGTATCTCCAATATAAAACCTTTATTCACTGGTCTATAGAAATGTATTTGCTCCATTTTGTTGCATAAGTTTTGGGTTTACAAAGTTATTAAAGAAACATACAGGATTACAAATGCACTAAAAAAAAGACTCTTTTCTGTACTCATTGTAGGTTATAACATGTGGGACAGAATATGTATAATTTTGAACCAATGTAATTTCAGACTGTGTTATTGTATCCTGTTCGATGTGAGAGGTCACAGTGTACAGTGCAGGTTTCCAGGTTTACTTCTTGTACAGTATCATGGACACGATCATGGCAGCAACCTATAAAAAGAGAGACAAAACACAATATAAGCATTACGCGTGATATATAGACAAATATCCATGTAAGACCCGTGACAGTTGATATGTTTGGGCCAGATGATGATGGGAGTCAAGAAATAGCCCTGGTAGTCGCATCATTATGTGGCTTTGCACCATATTTGGGGTGGGAGGGAACAGTCCTACATTTGTCTCTAATTCAGCACTGTGTATATAGTTTTCTGTGAGTATGTGGTGTTATGGTTTCAGTACCTCTATAACAATGACGCAAATAGCCACGCCCACTACTAAAGCAGTGTTATTTTTCACCAAATTCACCAGAGCATCCAAACAGCCGTGCACATTCTGCAAAGGAAATGACATGACGATATCAAAAGGACAAAGATGGATAGGTTTTGTCACCTTAAATTATATCTCCCTCATTAAGAGGTCTAACCCTGAACCAGATCAGCAGATTCAGGAGAAGGAAAAGCCTTGAAATTGTTTGTGGTAAATATAAAGGTTATAGAGTATGTGATCAGACTCGAGGAGTGGACTCAAGAGGTGTACCTGTGAAGCTGCAGTTCTTTGATAACACTGTTCAAGTGCTGGCAAGCAGCAGAACTGGGGGTACTGTGAGTATTTTTGTACATACAGGGAGCCATAGAAGTCGTTGTAGTTGTTGTATCCACAGCATTTAATCTACAAGAGCATTCACACACACACCTCAAAATTCTGGCACTTTGGTTTGAGAATCAACAATAATACAGTTATATTATACAATAGTACTATCTCAGGTGTTATATTGTTTGTTACATTAAGAGAAGCACTCTAACCTGCTCATTCAAGCAGATTAGAAACTAGTTTTGTCCATATGTAGCTACTAATCAGAGGTAGTAGAAGTAACACTTTCCTTAAGTAAAAGTAAAAATACTCCTTTAATAGATACTTGGGTAAAAGTGAACGCGCCGCTTTTTTTTTTTGTTTTGTTTTTTTTTTTTTTTTACTAAAATTAACACACAAATACAAACTCTAAAGCTAATTATGAAGTAGCAAAGTTAAGGAATGCCTCAGATCACACACTGATTTTGGTTACTTGACGGTAAACTAGTCCCACTTCTGCAAGGAACGAACGAATTAGACCATTTTTCCCCGAAGCCACAAACACGGTTTTATCAATAACATTTCAATAACAGTTACTTTATTTAGGTCCATAGCCAAGTCAAAGACAAAGAGGTTTACCGTTGATTGGCCAGAACAACTTGAAATATATTCATGTAAACTGACTTTTCATTCACTTCGGTAGGCTGAACAATAAAGGAATTGTAGTTGACTTTGCATTTTTCGACAGATCTAACTGATCTCTAGTGATGTGTGTTTAATGATTATATGTTGGTGAAGGGTGAGACACCTGGCAAGCTACATGATTTTTTTCAACGAGCCACATGTGGCGAGCGAACGATAGGTTCTCGAACACTGATATACAGGAAGGGTGACAAATGTGTTACTTCAGAGCTAAACTCATCAACCACAGACACTAGGTGCTAAGCTAGTTATTTACATCATGAAAATCATTTTGATTGTTGATAGTTTTTTTTTCCTTTAAATACATCACTGAGTACAATGAAGCAAATCTAGACTCAGATACCGAAATCGGACACCACTCACGTCTGTTTGTGTCAACTACTTTGCTAGCATTTAGCTAGTTGGGTTGCTAGTAGTGATAGCAGGAGGAGCTTTAAGGATTTTCTGTGTGTGAATTTAATTACAGGTCTCACTTGTAATTCTGACTTATGAACGTTTAAGTGCAAGCTTTAGGTCTGTAATTGTAGCATAGTTAAAAGAGTGAGTCTAGACCAGAGTTAGCCATATTAGTTACATATCTTAATTAGAGTTGCTGTGAGAAATAGTCAAACGTTCGTGCTCCCTCAAATGAAATAAATTCATATGTTGATTATAATAATGTAAACTAGTCTAATTCATCCATACAGCTCAATATTCCAGCCTGAAACAAAACAGTGAAATGTGATGTACCAAAGCCATAATCTGATTCCACGTAGTGGTGAAGATGTCGCTTTTACCGTAGTTCACCTTGATGATATTACCAACATTTTCACGAATATCCTGAAACAGTTTCTCCACCTGAGGAAACAAATTAAACACTGTTTCTGTGTTAACTGCTACAACAATCACATCCTCTTTTCCCATTTGTTTTTTTTTTTTTTTTTTTTAAATCTGTAGCTGTAGTCTTTCAGAATGGTTTTTTGTCTGTATGTGGCAATTAATGATAATGATAATGAGTCTTTATTGGTCACAGCACAGTGAAATTATTTTCTTCGCATACCAGGAAGTTTGGGTCAGAGTGCAGAGTCAGCCATGATACAGCGCCCCTGGAGTAGAGAGGGTTAAGGGCCTTGCTCAAGGGCCCAACAGTGGCGGCTTGGCAGTGCCGGGGCCTGAACCCCCGACCTTCCGATCAGTGACCCAGAGCCTTAACCTCCAAGCCACCACTGTCCCTATTAACTGCTCATATTCATTTTAAAAATGGAAGTCCTTCACCACTAGGAGGCACTTTCATGTTGCTTAACTGTCCAAGGTCTACCATTAACTACAGAAGGAGGAAAAAAAAGTCAGCAGTTATGACATTTCCTAGAAAGGTCAAATCGAATCTGGTGAATAAAGAAGCACGTATGGAAAATTGCACAGTCCTTTGACCAAAAAGGGGAAATTATAGCTTTATAGAAACTGATACTTTGTGGAACTTTCTTGAAATACGATGAAGATATATTTTATAAAAATGAACCTGCTATAAAAATGTTATTCTGTTGCATATTCCAGCTCATGTTCTATTTCTAAGAAAAATTTTTTTAATGTTAATTATTTATTTTTTAAAAGACAGAGTATATGGTACAGCATGGGGCCTACATTAGAGGTGTACATCTTCTGAGACCCTGATGGACTCAATATAAAAGCTGCGAGACCAGATGGTCAGATATGAAGCTCACGGGACAAAGGAAGGCCACCTGGGAACGCCGGTAATTTTGGGGAATATCGTAGACAGGTGCAGCAAAAAAAGATAACCTGGAATTGGTCAGAATTCTTTCGTACGTAGTTGAGACTGGGATTAAAATCTGTCCAGCACACCTTTTGGTATAGATACTGGAGATCTTTGATCTAGATACAGTTATGCTTGTTTATGCTTGTGTTTACACAGTAATCTACTATATATTCAGGATCATTGCTCTTACCTTACTTTTGTAAAGCAGAATGTATACTGCTGCAACCACCTCCATGACAAACACAATGAGCATGATGATGAAAAACTGTAAGGACATGTCACATTGAATATAAGATAAATACGTAATAAATAAATAAATGCTTACACACCCCAAATGTAGCCATCAGCCAAGATGCTGTATGTTTTTGTTCTTTCGGCTGCTCCTGTTAGGGGTCGCCACAATGGATCATTGGTCCACATATTTGATTTGGCACAGGTTTTATGCCAGATGCCCTTCCTGACACAACCCTCCTATCTTATCCGGGCTTGGGACTGGCACTGAGTGCAACCCCCAGGCACAAAAAGAAAATGTATTGTATAGGAATGAACAAAACTTTTCTATGTAGCTGAAAACTGGAATATTATCAGGGCAGCCATCTTGGACAACTGGTTCTACGTCCTACCTTAGTGAAGTTTGAGCTTTGAGCTACAAATTGTGGTTTTAAAATTTCAATGACATAACACAATGATGTACTTCAAATGAATTAAAATTTTGGCTTTGTGTCGCTTGAAGAGATTGTGGCTGAGATAGATTTGTTAGCTTCATTAGCTTCTTAGCTTCAGTGTCAAACATCCGACACTAAACATACCCTTGCTGTCTGACTACATTTGGGGTAAGATGCAAATTTTTCACAGAAAAGAGTGACTGAAAACCAGGGTCAGAGGTCACTCACGATCAGAAACTTGCGCTTATTCTGGGAGTCGGATTTACAGACGCCCAGGAAGCTCAGGAAGCTCAGGAAGCCCAGGAGGACGAGTACGGCCCCAACAGCGATCAGCACGTAGTTAGCATTAGACAGACCTGCTAAATCTTGGGCATTGTCTGTAATGCTATCCAGCACTCCAAGTGCATGCGTTTTTGCCAAAATGCCAATGACCACAGTCGCAGCTCCTGCTAACTAAAGACCAAGTGAGAAAAAACACAGAGGAAAAAAACAGAAGTGAAAGTTGGGAGAGCTATAACTGTAATTCTAGCTGGTGAACTGTGGAATACCAAGAAATTGTAAGCAAAAGTAAGCTACTCTTTACTCTCTCAACATTGAGATAACAGAAATGAATTTACATTTATCGTAAACCCAACGCTCCTAATAACCCAGAAAACACCATCCGCACTGCGAAGCATGGTGGTGGTAACATCATGTTCTGTGGATGCTTTTCATCAGCAAGTATTCGGAAACTGCTCAGGATTAAGGGCAAGATGACCCAGGCCTCAGTATGATTGAGAATATGTGGCAAGACTTGAAAATTGCTGTACACCAATGGTCTGTATCTATTATGATGAGCTTCAGCAATTTGACAAAGATGAATGGACAAATATATCAGGATCCAAGGATGTGTAAAGCAGATAGACTTAATTGTAAGAAGCTGTAATTGCAGCCAAGGTTCTACAGGAAGGGACTGTTTAATCTGTTCTTATTCATTTATTTTACAAAAAATAGCACCTTCATACTGTGTTGTGCAAATCACACAGTAACAATTCCAACTGAGTCAATTACATTTCCAGGTTGTAACACTAGAAAAGGTGGAAAAGTTCAAGAAGAGTGAATATTGCAGGTCACAGTAGGTCACGACCCAAGACATTCAGTATACAGTGGCGGTCTGAGAACACTAGAGAAAATGCAAGCTTTACAAATTTAATACAAAAGATATTATCAGCAATAACTTGAGTGAAAAGCAACATTTTATAGAATATTTGCATGAATTTGAAAGTTTCTTTGCGTTTGGTTTGTCTCCCTTTTACTTTCATGACAGTTTGCACTCTAAATGGCACGGACGCCACAAATTTGTGTAAAACCTGATTATTAATGTTCGATAAATCTCAAGAAAGATCTAGCGTGCAAAGAAGTTACAAAGTTTACAAATGTCACAGTGTCACAAATTTGCTTCAATTTAAACAGTGAGAGTCTTAAATACTGAATATTTAACACTGAATCTGAATGTTAAATTAATGAACATTCTTGGTTTTAATGTTTTTCTTTAAAACTTTCTGTTTATTTCCAGTTTCTGATGAGTGAATTGGAATGTGTGTGATTGATTACATTTGAATATTTACATGTATTTTTCATAAAGTTCAATAAAATAAATTTTATTTAAATAAATAAATAAATAAATAAATAAATAAATAAAATCGATTTTATTTAACCACACCATAAAAACTGCTGGTTTTTTAACAAAAAACAAAAAACAAAAAACAAAAAAAGGTTTCAGAAGCTTTGCTCATTCTGAACCTGGGTTACGACTGAAAATAGATGTTAGTTGATCTGTTTTAATATTTGATTAAATCAACTCTTTTCCTGTTTTGGATTGTAGAAATCAAACTTCTAGACATTTGGCCCAACCACTTTTTTTTTCTTTTTTTTTTTTTTCTTTTTCCAGTTTTATTGTTAGTGTACTCACTTCGGTTTATGTCGGGCCGTGCGTCCATCAAACAGACAATCTCAGACAATTTTTAATGTATAGTAATTATAAACACACTTGGGTCTGATCTAATATTGACACACTTTAAATACTAAAATGATTAATGCTATATATATATATATATATATATATATATATATATATATA
>JANDJT010000154.1:15378697-15391449 GCA_024331685.1 Stegophilus panzeri | reverse complement strand
TATATTAACAATCATCATTTTAAAAAATAACAACAACAAAAAATTTCCGTATTTTATTCAAGAAAATGTGACTTACAAAGATTGCACTGTTGAAGATGATCATAAGTATCTTCAGGATCCCGTTCAAAGACATCTTACCAGTGTTTTTAGTTCTCCTGTAAATTGGACAAGCTGTCTGATGTTTAGAAACACACTGCCAACCCAACAGTGAGAGGAAATGAACTGCTGCAGTTTACCCTAAAGTGTTCGCTGTGTCAAAGGTTTTGCGTTTTGCACAACCAAGAAGATCAGACATGTGAAATGTTCTAGTTCCCCTGAGCTCAATCCTTCCTATATGATTCCGATAATAGGTTGATGTTATAGTCAAGATGACAACATGGAAGACAATGCAGTACAAACAGTACTGATGTTTAATCAGTTAAGCATTTCTAAAAAAAAAAAATGTATTCATAAAAATAGATTTGGAAAAATTAAATTTTTGCAGGAGAATTTAAAATCAGTCATTTGATTTCATAAACCGTCTTGGTTTGATTTAAACAGTGCATGATTTTCACATGTAAGGTGGTTATACTTTTACAAATAGGCTATTATTTCCTAAATGAAGGCTATGAACATGCAAGTAATATAAAAATAACTGTACTTTAGGCTTTACAGAAGTAATCGAGTCATCACGTATGATTTTATCTTTATCAGTTCACTGAATCCAAATGTGTGTTGAGGTTTAATGTAAATCCATCCACTGTACATAATATTTGTAATGTTTAGGAGTTATAGCGGTTAAATGATGCATTAGATGGTGCTGTTTGTTCTCTGACTTGAGTCGCAGGTTAAACTAAAGACTACAGACATAAATGTTTGCCTGGATAAACAAAAGATAACTATTAAATTAGGACTGACAACGTTAACGCAGTTGTTAAGTAAAATACTATCTTTTTTTTTAACTGTTCAACTGTGTGCATCATTACCTGTCAATTTATTGCAATGATTTTTGTAGCTTTCATTAGAACTAGGCTTTGTTACGTCTCCAAAACAAGGCCGTTAAGCCATGAATGGTTTGAACCTAGCTTTGAATGTTTACGTGCAGCTACAATTGATTTGTCTTTTTGATTTGGGTTTCAATATGAGAAGAGAGTTTTGAATTTTACAGCTTTTATTTTCTGGTATTTTATATGTAGATGTGTTAAACGACATAGAACGTAGCACATTTTGTATCAGACCACTCAAGTTATAGGCGAGCAAAAATATTGGAACATGTGACTGACAGGTGTGTCCTGTTAAATTTATTGCTTAAACAATAAATAGATCTGAACATCTGGCCACACACTTTGCCCCGGAACACCTGGAGGACAGGTACACCTATGTGCGGATGATGTTTATTGATTATAGCTCCATCATCTTTACCAAACTAATTGTCAAGCTGAAGGATTTGGGACTTAATAGTTACATGTGTAACTGGATCCTGGACTTCCTGATGGGCAGACTCCAAATGGTCTGGCTTGGCAACCACACATCCTCCACACTCACACTCAACACTGGTGCCTTGTAGGGATGTGTGCTCAGCTCCCTCTTGTACTTCCTCTTTACCTATGACTGCTCAACATCATCTACTAATTTGCAGATGATACAACCATCCTGGGACTCATCACCAGTAGTGACGAGACATTCTACAGAGAGGAAGTCAGAGCACTTTCAACATGGAGATGACAACAATCTCACTCTGAATGTCAGCAAGACCAAGGAGATGATTCCCTTGGAGAGGGGGTCATGCTCCAGTCTACATCAATGGGGTGAAAGTGGAGCGAGTTGAGAGCTTGGTGTCCACATCTCAGAGGATCTTTCTTTGAGCCTGCACACAGGGCGGTTGTGGCTCAGGTGATAGAGCGGGTTGTCCACTATTCGCAGGGTTGGTGGTTCAATCCCAGGCCCACGTGCCTCCACAGCCTGACGTGTCCTTGGGCAAGACACTGAACCCCAAGTTGCTCCTGATGGCAAGCTAGCAATGGCCAGCTCTGCTGCCATTGGTGTGTGAGTGTGTATAAATAGGTGAATGAGAAACAGTGTAAAGCGCTTTGTAGAACCGCTAAGGTTAAAACACACTATATAAATGCAGATCATTTACAATAATGAGAGCTGACATAGTGTCAAACTTTTACTGCTGCACCACAGAGAGCATTCTGACTGTCTGCATCATTGTCTGGCTATGCAACTTATCTTCCTCATTCCTCTTCATCACTGGAAACAAACTCCCAGCCTTACAGGACATTTACCAAACATGCTATTTGAGAAAGGCCCACAATATCATCAAGATCCACACTCATCCTGCTCATTTCCTGTTTGTGAAACTGCCATCTGGCAGACACTTCCGTTGACATCTATCACAGACAACCAGCCTGAAGAACAATTTTTATCTCCAAGCTGTCTACTGCTTAACGGCCAGTAGTCCTTCAATTAGCACTGCGACGCTTTATTACTGCCATTCCCAGACACTTATATATTTACTATTCATATTTACCATTGACTATTTATTGTACTTGTATGTACTGTCCTGCCTTATTTAATAGCACCATGAATGGTTCGAGCCTAGCTTCAAATATTTAAAACCCGATGTGAAACCCGATGTGATCTTCTACAGTCGTAGCTCATTGTGAGATGCTTTTCTGTGCACCATGATGGTGCACGAGTGGTCCCCGTTGAGTTCCCGTAGCCATTCTGTCAGCTCAAAACTAGCCTCTCCTCAACATTTTATTTATTGATCTTCATTTCTTCACACCATTCGCACCAAACTCTTGCTTTGTATTTTGAGATTGCTGTGTGTGAAAATCTCAGGAGATTTCAGCCCTTTCTGAAATACTCAATATCACTGAGATCACATTTTCCCCTATTCTGTTGAACATTAACTGAAGCTCTTGACCTGTATCTGTATGATTATATGCATTGCTCTGATGTCAGACAATTGGCTGATTGGATAATTGCATGAAGGGACAGATGTATAGGTGTTCCTAATAAAGTGGTTAGGGGTTGATGAGTGTATTTCTCTGCACTAATATGAAATTATTTCAGCATTGGTAATCAAAGTACAAAAGTCAATGTAGTTCATTAGGTTGCATATTAAATTATGTGACACTGATACTGACAAGTCTGTGTAGGTTTCCGCCCACCTCCAACAACATGCAAGTAGGTGTCCCATCCAAAGTGTATTACTTATTACACACTCAGTGTTCCCAGGATAGGCTCTGGATCCCTTGACCAGGATGAACAGACTCTAGGGTGTGTTCCTCAGTTGTGATCCACAGGATGGTGCTGTTGAGTTGAGAATAAATTCATGTTGAAGTCATGTCAAAAAAACCCCACAACACACAGGACATGAGGTGGCAAACGTACAGGGTGGGAAAAGCTGTAGTAGAAAAAGGGGAAGTGAGGTAACGAAACAGCGATGCACACAGATGAGACAAGAGCAAATATTGTGCAGATAACATTTGCACTTTCACCCTTTCCTTCTAAAACACTTCTCTGTGTGCTGGTGTGAGTTAATGCGGTGTAGGTCAACACCACCAGGCACACCTGACTTTGTATGTGGTAAAAAGCGGTTCTTCATGGCGCCCTGCGTCTCCCAGATCTTCTGTATTCTTATCATCCACCTGTGGCTCTCACCCCTAATCACCAGTAACACAACCGGTAAGTCAGCATCCTAACATTTGATCATCTTATCATTTACTGTTTATTTACATCTTACTGAATGTCTGTGTCATCGCTCACTTGGCGAATTACCTTACCAAGCTTTCACTGGATTAGAAGCACAGTAATTAATGAAGCATGAAAATCCACAGCTTTAATTGTGGACACAAAATGAGACTCTGGTCTAAAATGGATTGAATAAATATTCGCTCACCTCTCTATGTTTCTCTGAGAATGAGATTTCCTCCTGTTGTGGTGGTTGATATTGTTTGTTTTGGTTTAAAGCGCAAGATTAAAGTGTTTTTCCAACTTTGAAATGTGTAAACTTGCCATACATTTGTGTGGATTGTTAGTGTGAACATCCTGAATGAAACAAGCTGATTCTTTACGTTTACAATTTAGTTGTGTAAAAGTCTGCCTTGTTTTTATGGAGAACATTGGGCCAGCGAGCCAGAGCCCTCCATATGTTCCGTACATACATATATTTGGCACAAAAGGGCTGAAGATAAGATAAGATAAGATAAGATAAGATAAGGTTAGATATGATCGACTTTTGCAATGGAAAAATAACATGTCGCAACTTTCTCAACACAATACAAACAATAACGTATGTTATAAATTTTCTGTAACTGGACTGACGTAAATTCATATTGTAAATTGTCATGTTTTCTTTGTCTTGGTGGTTTTTGTTGCGCCCTTTAATTATGTACACAGTCTATATATAATATTCCCTCTGCATGTTCTCTACTAAATAACAGCAATGCAATGACCTACTTTATATATGTATTTAAAGGCTTCTATAAATAATAGAATCGTGTATACGTTAATTTATTTAGAAAATGTACATAGAAAATACTCAAAAATGCATTCAGCTTGTTCCGCCAGAATTTCCCTAAGTCTGACCTGTCCAATAGTTTGATCACACCTGCTGTTGAACAGTCTGAACAGTGCTCTTATGGTGTCGTATATTTAATATACAGTATTTTAGCAAAATAATTACGACAAAAACATGGACTGGGATGGATTTTAAGTCGGTAGTGAAATGTGCCTTGCTGACAAGGTTGTGTTAAAATGCTACTTGAACTAGAACAGCGTAGCTTGTTGTCTCTTATTCCCCACTGAAACAAATGCCATATAACTATATATACAACTAAAAAACATGACACGCTTAATCATGTGCCTTTTTTAGCCCTTGTAATTTATGCTAATATAAAACCCCTTCCTGTTCCCCTAAAAAAAGCTGAATTTCAAGTTTTGAAACCTTTCCCCCTTTCTAATGTCATTCTGCACTAAAGCAATGTCTTGTAAACAGGATGTGCCCCTTCAGCTCAAGATGGAGGAGGTGGGGGGCTCACCTTCATCCCATCACCCACCTACAGTGAAAAATGCACACCCACTGAAAGATATTTCACAAAAATGCGTAAAGTTTGAGAAAATAGTAGAAAGTTAATTTCCACTGATTTTTTGTGTAGGGGGTGAGATGATGATTCACGGTTCAGTTGCACTGTTAATCGTCTTTCAGTTCCCGTCTGTCCAGACCACATTTAGAAAAAGAAGTGTGTTAAATTGAGAACTTAAGGATCCTTTGTTTGTCCCTCTGTGGGAACCTTTAATGTTTCTAGGAAGAACCCTGTGAAAAAGGGATCCAAGCTAAAGACTTTTAGAAGTAGCCTAACTATCTTGCAGAACTCTGAAGAACTGTGTACTTTGGCATTTCCCATATTTGAGTCAATCTTTTTGTTTGTACTTTTTAGAAAGAGATCTGGACTGTATCCCGTCCATCATGGTGCCACGGAACACGGTGTGGAAAGTTCGTGTAACGGACAAACTGAAGATCAACTGCACTATAGTCAGTGAATCACACTGTTGGAACAATGTTGATGTCTCATGGTGCAGAATTGACAATAAGAGTGAATGCAGATCTCTGATACTCTCTGATCACATCAAAACCGAACCAAGAAATATTACTGAGAGTAAAGGAATGTTGTTCCTGATATTCCAAAACGTATCCATGCAGGATGCTGGACTTTACAGATGTGAGATAACATCACCTACACCCACTGTCAGCCATGCTATCAATGTCACTGTGACAGGTAACGAAATCATACTCTTATATACAATATATATTTTATATATGTGCTCAAACCAGTCAAATGCTTTAGAACACACACACACACACACACACACACACTTTTTAAAATGTATTTACCCACTACTGGCAATAAACAATATAAAGAAAATCTTTCCGTAAGCTGAGATTTGTCTTACATTTTATATTAGACATTATATATTAGTTAGCATCAACTCTGATTACACAAATGTATGTCGTGTGCTACGAGTGAGTAATTTGATTGACCCACATCTGCCTTTATCTGATAGATCTTTCTCTTTGAATTTGTTGCCGTCAAATAAAACTCACAAACATTTCTCAATTCATATGTATATGTATTTATTATGTAATTAATTTCAAATTTTAACCAATTTGAACCCATTTAACCAATTTGAACCCATTTCTTCAGATTTTGACTTTTGACTGGCAGTGCAGATTTACTAATAATACTATCCTTTCAGATGATGTTCCAGATTGTACCACTGACTACAAAGTTGTAACCCAAGAAAACAATACAACAAGTAAGGACTGTTGTTTTTACAGTTAATATCACGAACAAACTCATAAGAGTAACATTGTGTAATGTATTTTTGACCAGTGCGGTCATATTTAGGCGTGAATTTTATTTATTTTGCATTACTGATTTACAACCAGCAAAGATCTGCTCGTTGACTGCAACAGTCATGAAGTACTGATGATGAAATGCCTTTATAAAATACTTTTTTTTGTTGTTTCAGACAGTTCAAATCCGAATGTTGAAAATAAAGAATGGCTGCCATCCTACGTGTACATCTACAGTGGGATTGGGCTGCTGGTCCTCATAGTAGTAGTTGTTGTATGTGTAACTGTTATCCGGTGTCGAGGTGTGTGGATTTGTTTCCTCTGTTCTCTACATACGCAAAATAATACCCAGTAGTGCTCTGTACTGGACATGTGCAAGAGTTTCAGTGACATGCATTTCTGTTCAATTTTAACAGGACAGAAAAAATTAATTAAAGAAAAAATACATGAGAATCAGGTACAGTATGCATCTTTCTTACTTAACTAGATTACTGATTAACAATGCAAATGTCTAATGTTCTAATCCAATCTACAGTCCACAGCAACCCCAGTGTCTGATCTTGCTCCACCCGTATATCCCAGACAGTCTCCATGTAGCAATGTCCAAACTCTTCCTGCCCAATTCAGCACACCACCACCCTGTGTCTATGACATCCCTCCTGTCAGAGTGACATCTCTAAGAGACCGATCATCAGCAGGAAGACATCCGGTCAATCGCGGATCACCGAGACAATGCCATGACCGTAACACCATGGAAATGGAGGAAGAAGACAATCCTTTGATATACGCCACTCTAAATCATGAGAGTGTTCCACAGAGACCTGTTAGAGTTGTTCATGTACAGATTGAGGCATCGGAATATGCTGCCATTAAAGTCACGTAACTCTAATTCCTAATGCTACAGAGAACTGAATAGAGGTCAGTTTTGGGTTTAATTCCCTAACTGTTAAAGACTGTCTGGGCTCAGAACTTTACTTAAGTAATTTGTTATAAGACTATTGGTAGCATAGGCCTATTCACACATTGGATATATTGCTTGTGACAATATGCTCAGTGTGGAATGAGGGAAAGTTGTCAGTGATGACTAAGATTAAACCAGCTGTGACTGTGATCCATACCAACTGTGACTGTGATCCATACCAACTGTGACTGTGAACCATACCAACTGTGACTGTGATCCATACCAACTGGGACTGTGATCCATACCAACTAAGACCATGAGCCATACCAAACGGGAATGTGATCCACACTAACCAAGAACAAACCAAGATTAAGGCCCATATCAGCCAAGACCATTAAAAGACCAAGATCCATACCAACCAAGGCAACACCAAGGCCCATACCAACCAAGCATTTGAAAAGACCCAAACCCGAACCAACCAAGATCAAGACAAGTTTAACATGCATACCAACTGAGATCAAGACAAGACCAAGATCCACACCAATCAAGACCAAGACAAGACCCAGGCCATTACCAACAGAGACCAAGAAAAGACCCAGGCCCATACTGACCAACACCCATACCAACCAAAACCCAAGGCAAAACCAGCACATAATGATCACATAGTAACTCCATGGGGCATGAATCTTATAACATTCATGTACTTTTGGATTGTTCTGAGAAAATGTATTTTGTGATTTTTGGGGGCTTTTCCATCCATCCATCCATTTTCTATATTGCTTATCCCAGGGAGCATGGGGTACACCCTGGACAGGGTGCCAATCCATTGCAGTACAATCATATACACATTCACACATCCATTCAAACACTATGGACAATTTGGACATGCCAATCAAGCAGCCTACCATGCATGTCTTTCGACTGGTGGAGGAAACCCCCACAGCACAGGGAGAACATGTAAACTCCGCACACACAGAGCCATGGCGGGAATCAAACCCCCAACCCTGGAAGCGTGAGACAAATGTGCAAACCACTAAGCCACCGTGTGCCTTTTGGGGGGCTTTTTTTTTTAATGAGAAATGGGACTGTCCAATATCAAGATTACTGCAATGCTTCATATTCTTCCTTCCTAGAATCTTTTAAGTGCACTAGGTATTAACTTCAAAGTTGTATACGTCCTAGCAGTGATGTTTGTTTGTTTTTTTTCTCGGAATGGTACATGTAGAAAATTGATAAGATTTTTGCTCCACTTTCCCCACATCACCTGACCGACTGCTTGCCCTTCACAAGCAATATATCCACCATGTAAAAAATAAACTTGCACTCCTGTTGACAATATCTGTGATTGTGCACACTGTGTGTGACTACGTGATGGACAGCAGGAAGATCTGTGCCTGCATTCATCATCCATTTCTACGAAAAGTTCCCAATCAGTTGCATTCGGTTATTTCGATACTGAATACTGATTCTCAATCAGCACCCTTCACTCCAGGGGTTATGCTTGAACAGATAATGTGATATAAAATTTGTAATTTTACTTGAAAGAAACTGATTTAGGGAGTGCATGGTGGGGTGGTGTTGTGCAAAGAACAATTGCGGGGAGCCCACAAGCACTACAACAAATGATCACACTTCCTGTTTGAGAAAGTGATGGAATGGAACAAAGTGAGGTGTAGAGGGGTCTGACCTCAACCTGTTCCTTTAGTCACACAACATATCTTTTATCTAACTGTGTGTGTGTATGTGTGTGCATGCAAGTTATTGCATACTGTACAGCCGACTGCAAAAATGTTCATAACCTTAGTACAACGCGAATCAGATGTTTATTTAAACCGACAAGGCTGTGTACGTTAGTCAGACATGCCTTTAGTATTTCTGAATGTGATGTAAATATTGTCTAATGTTGTCTCGCAGATCCAATTCTATATATATATATATATAATTTTTTCATCATTTTCATCAACTTTGTCTGTTTTGCACTTCTTACAAAATGGTTTGTAGATAAACTATAAAAAAAAAATAAAAAAAAATAGAGCAGATGCAGAAACCTTGGGGTTTTTATGCAAAAACGAGTTTCACTTGCGAGTATGAAAATCCTGTGGAAGTTCTGCTTCTGCTAAATTAAAGTTCCTACAGACAGCACATTTGTTTCTGAATTTTGAAAATCAAACAGCATTCGTACAAGGGGTGTCAAACATACGGGCTGCGGGCCTGGTCAGGCCCGATAACGGTTCTAATCCAACTCAGCAAATGACTCTGTGTTTTTGGAACAGAAAAACTATACGAGTTAGGACCCCTAACCGCCCACCCCAACATTATTACACTATAAATAGTCCTCAGTCATATCTGAACATATTTAAGGGAACTAAGAAGGGTGGAGTCACTGTTTCACACTCTGGGCAAATGAAAGACAAAGATAAATGTTGATTGAATCGCCTTAATCTGTAATAATTACAATGAACATATTACTAGAAGGAAATCTTGGGACTTTTTGGGACATCATGCTATACTTTCAGTTCTATGAACTGGTTCCTGTGATCTCAGTACACTTCTTTCACATCTGTTTTAAGTTGATTCTGTGTGTCTGTAAGCAACCGGGACTGTTTCACGTAAACTCTGTATCCGGCTTTTTTTCAGTCACATGTTAGAGGATGCTGTGACAGGGGATGTATGATTTGTGGGTTTTAGCAGCACGACTGCAGTGCATGCACAAGTGAGGTGATTGACAGGTTGTATGTGCTATCCTTGCTCAACTAGTCCTTATGGTTTACCACCTTGCAGTTTCACAGTTAACATCAAACGTTAACACACCTCTTGCAAATTCAGGAGGTGTTTACTAATTACCTGAACTTGCGTCACATTTGTTTGACCCGGGAAATTTGCTGAACATTTATAGTAATTGCAATGGATGTGATCCTCAGTGATTGTGCAGTGAGCAAACATGAAACTTTCAAATCTTCATCAACCACGGTACATTTTTACCATTTTTACATGACTACATGTTGGTAATTAGCATAAAAGCTGTAATTGCATGACACGTTTATACAGTAAATTAAATTCCTATAAAAAATAAAAATCATTTAATTTCAGTAGCTTTTCCGAGTATCTTGCTAGTTAATTATTCTGTTTTGTGTCAGCAGGGGATACCTTTTACCTGGCTATGTGAACGTGACCTCACCAGTTAGCTGATGTCATTGATTACAGTCTAGGTGAAGGATGTAGCATTACTCTAGCTTATGATCACTCAAAGTATAGTTTATGTTTGAATGTTGGTCATAATTTAAATTTAAGTAGTTACCACAAGCTATATGGATCACCTATTTTTAAATTTGCAGGGTACTAGGTCGCTAGCTAGCAAAACATTAGCTAGGTCTTCTCTCACGTGTATGGCTTTGAATCTGGTTTCAACTTGTTAAACTCTTATCCTGGTTTGCTGATATTAAGCTGTACTGATGCTAGTAGAGATAAGAGTTCTTTGTGGCTTTGGATCATCTTCTTATATCTAATTAACATAGCTTAATTTCCAGGCTGATAAAATGAGTTCTGCAGAAATAGAAAAGATTCTAAAAAAGAGCTAGTCTCTGTTACTCCACTAGGGGCAAAATAGACAAATAAACTCAGAGCCATAAACTCAGCTACTCATTAGCAAGCTAAAAATGAATAGGTTTACATGCACATTGAATCTGGTTTAAGGTCTATATTCGGATTGCAGTCATATCCCGATTACGATGTTTATATGTGTACAGGCATCAGAATATTCCTGTATACACGCTTGCTGTAAGTATGCCTGAGTTGCTATTCCTAAATACCTAGCCTACAGCTAAGCACCTGTTAGCACTGGACTGAGCATGCGCATATATATCATTTCAGTGGGTTATCTGAATAAGGTGTTTACATGCAACACGTTTCCGATTAAATCAGGCATATTCCATGTGTGGGAATCAGAACTTTACATGACTGAGTACTTATTCTCATATTGCCAAATTCCAATTAAAATCATATTATTGATGTGTATGTAAACGTAGTCAATGTGGCATGTAATCCCATTTAAGTCCAATTCCCAATTAGGTTCATTTCAGTTCCAAGTTACCGCCAGAAAACATGGGAAACTTCAAGGGGTTACATACTTATGCAAGGCACTGTAAAGGTAAAACCACAATTTGGACAGTTTGCTTTCTATTGCAGCGTGTTCATCTGTTTTGTAGGTGTTATAAGCTGAAGCTGAACACATTTAAGAGGAGATCTTGTATGTCTTAATGCGTTGTTGGCCGCTAAACTGATTATTTTGGTCCGGCTGGAGTGTATTATCTCCTGTTACCTAACCTGAGTTTGACACCTCTGGCTTATACGATGTTCATGTCCTCTGAAAGCATTATGAGTACATGGTCTTGCTTAAATCTTTTAGCAGAACTCCTTTAAGAAAGATATCAAGTTGCCTTCTGAAACCAGGCTCTGGTGATCATCAGGTGATGCACATTTCCTTCAAACACTTTCAGCTCTGTTCGCATATTCCTCATTCACATGATTTCAGTATTCTCTGAGTAGCTTTCACATCATTGTCTAGTTTCATTATAACATGTCTGTATCCCTGAGGTTAAATGACATAAAAACAATAGTGGAACCCTTGTTAGTATCGTACAGACCATTTTTTATTAAGATTTAAACAGCCATGAAACCACATTTTCTTCATTTTGGTGGATCCCATGGATTATCCTTTGGTGTCTCATTAATGACCATATAATCATGTTGTATACCACAGAGCTGTTGAATTCTTAATTTGCCGATTGGTCAGAAGGTCTGTCTAATACGTCATCGTTTCTATAGTAACAGCTCATCCACAGGGATGCTCCACATAATCTAATAAAAGCCTAATAATAAAGTAAGTGCTGTAATTTAATAAATAAAATGCATCGTTGATATGGTGAACATTTATTTAACATTTATGGAAGGAATCTCCGCTGTCAGTGCTTTGTAACAGAGGTTAAAGTATAAATTTATGCTTTCCACTAGGGAAAACTGCATTTTGTGGTTTCTCTGTATCTTGAGCTGTAATTTTGCATTATTAATTTCACGAGAGAGAAAAAAAGAGATGCTGTTAACGATAAATGGTTAAGACGTATGATGTGTGGTTCACTAATAAATGTAATTCATTGTAATTATTGGCAAGTCGATGTTGTATAAAAGAATAAAAACACTTTGGGATGTGATGTTATTGGGGGGAAAAATCAACTTTGTTACGGTAGCAGCATATTTCATAAAATGACAAACAGCGCTGATGATATCATGAGGGTTGGCACCGCCATGTTTCAAAGCTTTCCCCTTACATTATGAATAATAATAACAATAATAATAATAATTATAATAATAATAATGATGATGATGATGATGATGATGATAATAATGATAATAATAATAATAATAATAATAATGATAATAATAATGATAATAATAATAATGATAATAATAATGAAAATAATAATGATGATAATAATGATGATAAAAATG
>JANDJT010000154.1:15358656-15373656 GCA_024331685.1 Stegophilus panzeri | reverse complement strand
TGTCTGTCGTGCATTTCCTCTGTGCCGTGTACAAAATTTTATTGTGCTCGAATACAGTTCTGAGAATTAAAAATCAACATTGCTTTGGGCAATTTCCTGTGTCAGAATGTTTCACTGATGCATTTTGTGTTTCAAATTGTAATTGTAGCTGCTAAAGATTACTCTGTGAAAGTTCTCTTCTTTACACTTTGGGTATCGGAGTGTTTCTCCTTAATCATATCATATTTTCGCATAAGACTAGCAGTTGGAAATTCGAAAACATGAACAAAATGCTTGATTGGAAATGCATCTTAATTCAATATGAGCTTTGGTAGATTAGGGTTATGGTTTTCCCTTTTCCCACCATGGTTCCCATGGCGATGAACACCATGTGCTTGTGTTTGTTTTAGTTCCTGTCCTGTGATTGGTTTGTTGTCTTATTGTGTTCATCTGTTTTGTGTCAATTCGTGATGCCTCTGTGTGTCAATGTGCATGAAAAAGTTTCAAACAGGGTTTTTTTTTTTTTTTTTCCATATTATTGTGGATTTTCCCTGTTGACTGTTGCCTGTCTGTGTTTTAAACCACACTATGGGCTTGGATTACTATTCATGGATTTACTGAATTTTTGTACATGCATTCTGTCTCTACTCATCACAAGATAGCCATCCGGAAGCCACATCAGTGTTTCGTAGTGTGACTGGGTTCCAAACTGTTTCTGCTAGTTTCATATACTCAAATTCCTAACTACTGAATCTAACTAATAATTAGTGAAAACTAGGTATTAGTTCATACTGTACAACGCTCAGAGATTAGAAACGCAATAATTATATATGGTTTAAATATTTGGTTTGGGTTAAACGTAGATATCTACATTCTGAGCACCAGGAATTACTACCATAATTTCTAGCATGAAATATCACCCAGACACCACAGCAGGCCAAAATGACTCTTTTGTCAAGAGTATAATTTGAGGCATCACCATTTTTAGCTCTGTGACGTCTAGGAAGTTTTCCCAAGGACTAAATGGTCTAGCCTAAAAAACACAACAGGACAGTGGGAATAAAGATATAAATAAATGAATAAATAATGGGAATAAAGGGAATAGATTGTATAGTATAGTGGTCTCTCTGCCTGCTACAAGATTAACATCTGTAGAAGTTGCAGCTGTTCTTGAACTGTAAATTATTGGTAGTAATCCAAATCAAACTAAAGATATTTTTATTTTCAACAAACAAGCCTACATTGGACACAGAGAACTGTCTCACTAGAGAACTGACCTGTGGACTGTTAATCAGAGATGGTCACGATGTAAGAAATGATAAGAAAAATAAAGAATTGATTTCATGAGGTGAAAGGTTATAATTCTTGCAAAACCGTCAAAAGTCCAAAATCGGTTCTCGACAGAGAACTTCTAAAACTATAATTATAGTAAAAAAAAAGTTAAAAAAAAAAAAATATATATATATATATATACACGTTTCGTATTCATAAAGTTATTAGGGATGAGTCCTGGATCGCTATTTTGGCACTGAGAGGTGAAAAAAAGGGGAGGTGTAAAAGGGGAAGTGTCATCACTCCTAGAACCAACATCCTGGTGTGAAAGTCTCAGAGGCTTAAAATTTGTCAGTTTATTTACAGAACTGGTCTTTAAAAGGTAGCTGGCTCATATGAAAGAACCTTTCAGCACTAAGACAAACTCTGCCTTGTTCTAGGTCAAAAGTCTCACGAGCTGTTACTCGAAAACGAGCCCAAAGGAAGCCTGTGTTGAACTGCATCATGGCTAACACCATGGTTACTGGTTGCATGGTGGTTTTGTACATTGGGCACATTTAAAAAAAAAACAAAAAACCCTGACAGGCCAAAGCTGGAGGTGTATCTGACTGTGTTATAAAGAAGATTCCTCACCGCTATGAGAGTGCACAGTATTTATAGCTTATTATATCACAGCGCTACTGAATTCTGATTGGTCAGAAGATGTTTATTGATTTTTTTCTTTGAAATAACAGTAGCTCCGACAGTAGTCCCGACACACGTCTTTGTTTTAATACGTTATCGTTTCTATAGTAACAGCTCATTCGGAGAGGCTTTATTTACATGGTTCAGTTTTCTATGGGAGATGTTTGTTTAACATTCATGGAAGGAGCCTCCAGTGTCAGTGCTTTGTAAGAGTCAGGACGGTTTCCCACTTGGGAAAGTCTTCAGGACTTTAACCACTTTGCGTTTATTCTTTCTTTTGTTTTTTAAAAAAAAAAAAAAAAATATTAACTCCAATAGAGAGAGAAAAAGAAAGCCTGGCGAAGGGATTACTGTTTATAGCTGCTGTAACAGAAGGGACAACGGGAACGAACTTGTTTTGCGGATGTTCCACGGCATTAAATGTAAGTATAAACGATTGTAAACTGTACTATTGCTCAATTGCGGTTCTTAGTGGTCTGAAATGGTGTGGGTCGGACTACGGAAATATCATTTGGAATTTTTTACGCAAACTCTCGAGTGAAAATGTCCACTGACCATCTCGGAGTACGTCGTTATCGCCTCTTCATGCACAAACACAGGCATATGAGCAGTGCGAGCACTGCGAGCCCCGCTGAGATGAGGATAATTTTCTTAAATCCAGCTGCAACACAAAAGCACAGCACGAGTCAATAAACCACACAAAGACATAAAATGCATTCAGTGTATGAAATAAGGCTATAAGCATCACAATGCAGCTTCTTGCTTATTCTCATTCTCGTCAAAATGGAGGCTTCATGCAGCTGTTCTGAACTTAAACGCTGAACTGAGACTATTTAAATCAGCAGTTTTAAGGGGAATAATTACAACTTTAACAGTATAACCACCATGAGGTTCATTTTCTGGACTGTTCATTTGCTAGCCAGTTGAGGTTAAACAGATAACTGGGTACGATGGTGTAATGTTAGAAGGCAGGTCATTATTTCATAATTGTTGACAGCTCAGTGGACACACAATACACAAAAGAAGAAAACGTAACCAGTTGCAAAATGATAAAACTATGCATTGCTTTTGAATTCTACCTAATTTAATTTAGTTCGCCTTTAATAATATACAGTATATTATCAACCTATCATTCCTATACATCCACCCACTATAAGAAATAAAACATTTAGCAATGTGATGCTACAGGAAACCAATCACTGAAGGTTTGATGTGATGTAATTACCGTTACCAACCAAAAGCTGATTATTTTCCTATAACAGCATAACCTGAAGTGTTTGATCCCCCTTATACCACAGTAATGGAATAATTATATTATATTATATTATATTATGCCGACACTAACCATTTGTATTTATTCAAGAATGACATCATACTTTTTATCCATTTATCTGTCCACAAACTCCTCAGGACGGGAAGGGCTTTCTTGTGTCTGCAAATCTAAAGTTACAGCTTTACCTCTGAACTGACACTGGAGACTCCTTCCATAAACATCCACGTTAAATAAACATCTCCTTACAGAAAACTTCACTGAAAATGAAATTTAAAGTTGCTTATAAAAATGATAACGTAACTACTTTCAGAGCTGCTGTTATAGAAAATTAATCAACACATTCTAACCCATCAGGTTCAAGAATTCAACAATGCTGTGGTATTAAGGTTCTTAAAACGTTTGAATTTTGACTCACCCCTGTTCAGGGCTACAGAAATGCTCGTATCCAGGCCCTGATGGAGCGCCGTACATGTGACTTGCTCCTCGTCCAGCAGTTGCGACTGAAACTCTATGGTGGTGACCACCAGTGTAGTGCCGTCTCCCTGATGGTAAACCGAGGTCTCGGAGGGCGCCAGCGTGCGGTTATGACCCTCCACATTCCAGACGAGCTCTGTAGGAGGACGAGACACGGCTGTGCAGTTGGCCTGGATTACTCCTTTGTCCGTGGTGGCATAGCTCACCTCAGGTATGGGCAGGACTGTGAAAACAACACAATTGGCCATGAGGGTTAGTTTTTAGACACTGTGAGCTAAAAAAATCGTCTTTTTCGTGACATAAGCTTTCTATCTCTATGTATTATAGACAGATAGATAGATATTTCTTGCAATGGACAGATTGGTATTTTCTTCTTTCTTATCCAAGACAACATTAGACAACCTTTAACACATAATTCACATCTTTTACAGCCTACAAGGGACAGCCGTGACGCATGGTGTTCGGAAATGAAAACATAGGTTGCAAAAAGACATGAGACAGTATGAGAGGATGTGTTCCAACCCTCTGTCTGGAGACACGATTATCCTCCAGTGACAAAAGCCACGCTGTTCGGCCAACATTATCAGAGGAGAGACATAGAGGAGCTCTGTTTCCCAGAGAAAAATGGCACAGTAATGGCATCGGGCCTCAGTCCAAAGCAAACGCCTTTAAATCAGCCTTCACAATGACACACTCTAGCAGATAAAGATAATAGCCAGTGTTCGAGCCAAACAGCAGAATCTACTGTGTATTTATTTGGTGGTCTGAGCAGGTAAAACACAGCTCTGTAATCAAATGACGTGGGAGCACTAATGACACCTCACAGCAGAATTTCATGACTGACAGAATTACTCATCCTTTCCTCTTCTCAAACTTTGCATGCAAGTATACTTTGTGCTATTGACCAAGAATTGGATAGAATCACCCCAAGTGTACAAGAGCAGGGACCGAAACATGACCCCAGCATCCTGTCAGATATTGACTAAGCCCTTACGGAATCTGTTTTCACTAAAATTAGACGAAACCAGAAGAGGCATATACTGTATATGAAGATTCACAGGAAATTGTAATGAAAAAAATGTTTACATTTAGTGTAAACATTTTTTTTAACAAACAACATTTGGTAGACACCTTTATCCAGAGGAACTTATATTCATCTCTTTTTTTTTTTTTATACAATTGAGGGCTAAGGGCCCAGCAATGGCAGGTTGGCAGAGCTGGGATTTGAACTCCTGACCTTCCAAGCAGAAGTCTAACATCTTAACAACTAAGCTATCACTGCCCTTACAGCTCCTCTCCTATCAGACAACAACTACCAGCTGGGGAGGGTGAAGGCTAACACATACTGCCTCTGAGACATGTGACGCTGTATCACAGGGCAGCATAATACACTCTGAAAAAAAGTGCTATCTGCCCTCTTCTGCATACAAGAGCTCACACACGCTCATGATTGGCTAGAGAGTATGTTATATAATGTTGCTGTCTTAGATCCCAGTCACAGATGGCTGTGGTATTGTGGGGATTTGAACTCGCGATCTACTAATGATGAGACAAAACGATTTTGTGTAGCTATAACATTTTTGGTCATTTATGTCAGAGATGGAATCAGTTTTTCATGATTTGGTTAACTTTTAAACAAACATCAGTCAGTGTATGTTAAGATGTGACATCAATTGAAAAGTTTCACTTTCCCTTTTCACATCCTCTGAACTGCTTTTGGACCCTCTTGCTAGTAATGCTAATCCTCATTCTTTCTGATTTAACCAGTCAAACTTCGACAGATTGCTTGGTCAATCTTTACCTTTTCTCCTTGTTTTTTTTTTTTTATCATACAGATTGACCTGCTATGGCATTACTACCTGTTGCACCTCCTCTGGTGCCCAGAGGATTACCCCGCTCGTCCTTGATCCTTGCTAACATGCCGAATGCAACCAAAACCATACAGGTCTTCCCAGTGACTAAGGCTGTAGCAAGCCCCACTGGCACCATTAATGCATGCTCAGTGCAACTGGTTCCATATGGGTTCCTCCTGTTAAACCTAATACCACTCAGGCACATTTGCCTAAAACAATCCGAGCCATGCAGACCTTCCCAGTGACTAAGGCTGTGACAAGACCCAATGGCACCATTAATGCATGCTCAGTGCCACTGGTTGCATATGGCATAGGTCAGCTATAGGGTCGTCAGCCATGTACCTCCTCTCAAGACCGTTTCGCTCCTTTAACCCTGGAACGTCTCCTGGTGGTGGACCTGCGGCAGGGATGTCTCCCTGCTACCCCCTGCAACTACACCTCGGGTTAGGTGTTACTACCCCAATACTTCTCCTTTCTCCTCACCCAGAACAAAAAGCTGCTCTTCTCTGCCTCTTAAGCCAGGTCTTTCAGGGCCTTCTGCTGGTTTGCTCAAGTTACTCCCATATCCATCCGTCGTCAAATAGTCGATGTTTCAACAAAGCCACGGCATATATTTTATAACTCTGATGTCGTACACTACCTCCTGAAATCGTCTTGTTGCTGTGTACACTTACGTTCCATTACTAACTTCCTGTATCCCAAAATGGAGGTGCTCTGCAGTGATTATAGGGAACGTTATAGGGAATGTAAAACATCCTATACTCCCATCACTCCTCCTTATTTAGGAGGAGAATATTTCATTTTTCCCAAGGTGTAATACATGTTTGGGTTATAAAATGTATAAATCCAAAGCACAAATAAAACAGCAATGAAATAGATTTTGGGGAAAGAACAGAATCCCAGAGCCAACAAATTTAGTAAGAGAGACCTTGCCAAGCTAAATACGGTGTGTAAGTAGATTTGTGACCAGCAGCTCACCCACTGCTTTATCTTTTCGTATTGTCTAGAAATTATGGCTTGGTTACATAATGATTTCCTTTTCCTGAATGCTGCAGCAGAAAGAGTAAGTCACGTAGACTCACTGTCTCTTTTTCCAATACACATACATGTATATAAACACACTCACACACATATAGTCACAAAGATTTGTAAAGCATGGCTTGAAAAACAAGCATTCTTTCATTTAAGACAACAAAGGAAATGCCATGAACTTTCTTTGACCTGACCAAAAAAAAAAAAAACCCCCAACTAAAATAACTTCTCTAAAGTTGTCTAAATAGCAGTGGTTTACTGACTACTAATGCTAAAGATTGAGAAATGAAGTCCACTGACCTTTCACATAATCACGTGTATTTTACATTTGATTATACCACTGCTGAAGTTATGAATAAATAAACAACATGCTGTTATTGAACAGAAAATGTGTTTTGTTTCTCTGAGGAGACAGTTTTGGAAGGAGTCTCCAGTATTAGTGCTTTCTATTCAGTCTGAGCTATAGCTGTAACTTACATTTTTCTGCCATGGGAAACTCTTCTAAGAAATGTATTATGAAATAAACAGAGAGGAAAAAACAAGGGCTGATCAAGGAGAGAGAGTTTATAACTAATGATAACTCATGATAACTAATGTTCCACAACATTAAATGTGACTATAACATTAAAAAGTAAAAAGTGTGCCACATCACACCACCTTCTGAGTCCTTTTCCTATAACAGCATGCCCAGTTGTGTTTTGTTCCTTGCTTACACTATTTATCATCATCATCATCATCATCATCATCATCATCATTCTCTTTGTTACAATGCAATGCTGACCAGTGGTCACCAACTCTGTTCCTGGAGATCCACCTTCCTGAGGACTTTAGCTCCAACCATAGATTTTGGTTGGAAATGAAACCTGCATGAAGATAGAGCTCAAGGAAGAGGGTTGGTGACCACTGCTTTAGACGTACCATAGATAGCCAGACATGCTGTGACACTCCTCAAGCCCTCCGGGTACGTGTGGAAATCACAGGTGTAACATCCCTCATCCTCCATGTGAACGGGGTCTATGGTTAACTGGCTGTGTCCCAATGTCTGGCTCAGCTTCACCCGCTCCTGGAATGGCAGCTCCACGTTCAGTTTGCCGTTCAAGGTGTACGAGGCCACAGTGGCAGTGTCACCCTGCTCCGCCGTTTTCCTCCATAGGATCTGACGGACCCTGCTGGCGAGTGGGTAAGTGCACGAGAGTGTCACATGCTTCCCATGCACTGCTGTCTTGTTGCCCACTGACTCTGCTTTTGCTGAAAGGAAGAGGAGGAACTATTTAATGTTGAGTTGGACTGACAAACTGTTTCTACACCTGTTTTCTCAAAGGTTCATAGGATGCTTAATGACTCTAGCTTTTGAAATACTTGGAACTTTTAAGCGTTCCCTCAAGGGGCCAAAACAAAAAAATACTTTAGTGTGGTAGATAAAACATTTAGTCTCAGGAAACCATACTTTGCATGAGAAATGTATATTCATTGGACAGTTTTACATGAAGGCCAGGTCCTGATGAGGGTTTTTAACCACTGCACTTTGATGGTTACTGGCTTGTAACCAACTGCCAGCTTGTTTTCACTGTTCCCACTGCTACCATTGATGACTCAACCATTTTGGCCATATTTTCACATAATGGAAATATATTGGCCTTTTTCACTTTTTAAACTAACCTGCTATTTTCTGTTTTCCTCTCTGGATAATTTGTCATGGATTAAACAGGAAGTACGAGATGATAGGACAGGAAGTTAAGTTCAGCTACACAACCTGAAAAGAAAAGCACCAGTCCTTTCCGCTTCCTGTTGTGGCCATCACAGGGCACCTCAGAGGGATAATTAACGCTCCTGCCATGTGATTTCAGGAATCCTTGAAACTTGTAGCCAAGTACCACTAGTAACTGCACTCAGCATTGTATGTTTGTTCTACTTCACCAGTCATATGCTCTCCAAAAAAAGTTCTAAAGGGTTCTTCAGATTGTTTCTTAGAGTCTTTATATATAATCCTTCAATAGAGTGTTTTCTCATCCAAGAAGCTTCCAAGTAGAATCTGTTTAAAAGGCTAAGAAATTTTAACTGTCCAAAGAGCTCATGAAGAACCATTTTTCTAAGAGTGTGGAAGTCAATCAAACAACATTAAAGTTGACTTAGCCTGACTAGCATATTTTGTTTTACAGATACTCTAGATATTCATAGTATGTTAGAGGCCTTTGCTCATATTTATCAATCATGTCAGGTATCATACAGCTGAATAATCAAGATTAGCATCACCTCACCATTTAAAAAGAGGCAAGTCTTCCCCCTCTGCTGGCCAGATGGGTACACATCAAACACACATGTGTAGCAACCTTCATCCCCCGGCTTGGTCATCTCAATGGCAATAACACTTGTGTGCATTTGCTGGTTGATCAGCTCCACACCATCTCGCCTGGTGAGACTGCCAGGCTTCTCGGGCTGGTAATGGAGGACACTTTTGTTGTGCAAATCCAGCCAGCGAACCTGTTTGAGGACTTCACCACCTTCTATGGTCACATTACAGCTTAGAGTAACAGGGCGGCCCAGCATCGCCTGCAGCTGAGCTGGGGCAGTCACTCTAGCTAGGATATGGCAATCAAAGGACATCAGCCAATCAGGTTTGTGCATGTATAATGAAGAGCGTATAATACATTTTTCTACTGGTGATTTCTACCGTGCCGTTACTTATTACAGCTATACTAATGATGTTAAAGAATTGTTTTATAGAATTGTTTAATTGAGCAAAATATATACACATATAAATATGTGTAAATTACATAAACACAAAAAAAGTATTTTAAACATTCTATATTGGTGCCAATATGTTGCTTTTTTGGGGGGAGATACTTTGCAATAATATATATTTTTTTAGAGATGACTTAGAGGTAATTAGGTTTTTAATTGTTTAGAATCATGTGTAACATTAATTTTAATACAAAAACTTATATCCATTCAATTATAGGCACACTATAATAGAGTTTTTGTATTAAAATTACTCTGGAGTTGACCATAATAAAAAGTATAATAGCACTAGTAGTACAGTAGTACAGGACATAAAAATATACCAGAAACATAAACCGTGGTATCAATTTTAGCAAATAATAAATAAGGTCAAATCTAATTAAATGTCCAAACTAGACATTTAAATGTAATGTCTTTAAATGACAGTCTATAACATATTATACTAATAAAATACATTTTTTTTACCTTGGCATTACAATTGAAACAACATAATTTCAGGATTGCAAATTTGTAAGAATTCACGGAAACTTGTAGGAAAAGTTACGAAAGGTTAAGATTACAGTATGCAAGGTTAACATTAGCAAGTTTTATAGCAAATTCATTTGTATGAAATCCAACATAAGGATTTTTCCAAATTTTTGTGAAGTGGAACTGGTGGATCTAAAGAAACAAAATACCTGAAATGCTGCCTGGAAGATGTTTTATATAATACAAAAAAAATTAGGAATAAATACCTCAGCTTGTCTATCATGATTAGGGATAATGTACAGTTAGGTGAATATGTCTGTAGAGCCGTACCTTGCAGTGTAGGGAGCAGTACCACAGCCAACCACAGGCATGTAGAGACACACCTAGACATCTTAGCCTGGAAAAAAAACAAAAAACATTTCACAGGTTTTAACACACCTCTACTTGTTTTAAAGCTGTACTGACAGCAATGTGTCTGAAAACACAGGTAGGCACATGCACTCCCACCTAGAAAATTACCATGGATTACTGCTGATGTTGACTCAATCAAGACAGCATAATCAGCAGTCACATGCAGAAATAAAGTAAACACTGTAGACCTTCATGGATTACCTGAAAGACACTTACCATACACTGAAACCAAGGTTTATTTTTCCTTTTTAAATTGATTACGCAGTGTCAATTGTCTTCCTCACATTGATCATCTTACTCAACGGCCATCGTTTATTGATAGCCATCAATCTTTGGGAAGTAAACATCAAAATCTGCAGAACAAAATATCCAGTTTACTCAAATATCCTTGTTCAGCCAAGTTTATTATTTTTTAATATTACAAAGTACCACACAAATATACCAATATATACATACAAGTAAGGAAAGTCTGTTGGAAACATAACCAACATAATCTGCGATTCAAAAACAAAATAATGAGGGACAAAGCAAAACAATAAATTCTTTAATGATTAATGGGATAAAAGGGCCAGATGTTTGACTTTTTAGAAATGACAAAGGCTTATTTGTGATTATCAGGGTGTGGTGTTACACCACAGGGATCAGCAGTCCACATTTAATTGCTCATCACTGCGGTGAGTATGCCATTATTCACCCATAATGAAAATGTGTAGCCCAAAGAAATGTGGTTTTCAGTTTCCACTAAACTAATTCTAGTGGAACTTTAACAACCAACAAACAACATGCCAGTTTCCTGCTTAAATAATAGCTAAATAATTAAACCAATTATTCAGTAACTGTAGCAGTAACAAATTAGAAATGAAATGTTTTTAAAAAAATTGTTACCCTTCCAGTAGTTACAAATTAATTAGCAAGTGTAGAATTAATAATTCAGTATTACCCAACAGTTATGATAGTAGCTTTTGAACATTTAGGGATACAAAGATCAGCTCTTATTGTAAAATCTCTGTTTAATCAAGATATCTCACTAATTCTTTTAAATGCCTATTAGGATGTATAACATTATGGTTAGTAGCCCAAAATTAATTCAGTACTTTAAAGTACTAAATATCCCATTTCTGCTTTGTTTTGTAGCTGTTATATTTAAATGGTCAGGTGAGTTTTTACAGCATGGCATTGGAACTGTAAAATGCTGAAATGATCTAGTAACAAATAAGAAGTCATTGTTTGTATTGTATTTTATAGATTATATAAAACAACAATGGCTAAACTGAGAGATTCTTAATACAATTTTTGTAAAGAAATCATTGATGGGTGATGGGTGAATGCCTTTGAATTCATACTCAAATTTGGTTAGTTCAACTCAAAAATATGTATGTCACTTTCGTATTCTCTCTTATATTTAAGAGTATATTAATATCGGGACCCTAAGGAAGCTAAGCTCTGGTCAGCCAATGAAAATGATTTCACATATTTACGTCACTGAATAATTAAAATAAACGCATACATGTAAAAATCTGTTATAGACAATAAAAGATTCCATGTTTTTAAGACAGTAATGCAAAATTGAGCTGATTTCTTTCTGCTAAAGAGATACAGAACTCTGTACTGTAAGCATGATATCCTCCAGGTGAGTTCAAGAACATTTTTTTCTATATAAGTGCCTGCTAATTCTGTGTTTTTGAAGTGTAGTTTCGGGAAACAACCTGCACCCTGCCGAGGTTGTTACCTTTCTGCTACTGTTAACATCATCTGGAAACCATAAATCATCTTGATTCCCTGCTTTCATGTCTAGACTGGCACAGCAGCAGGACATCAGCACTAAGAGAACACAGATTACGTTTTTCCAGTAAAAAACAAAACAAAAGTAGGCCTGCTAAATAGAGAATACACGGACTTAGCTTGGGATGCCTCACTCCTGCAGCTGTAACAACCAACCTTACAGTACCTGCAACACTTAACTCCAGTGTACACATGATGCATTAAAATACATTTTGCTATATTTTATGCTGAACCCCGCCCCTGCTGTTCTATTAAAAGAGTCTGGTGTTTAACCTCAAGCACCCACGCTGCCAGGAAATTCACTCACAGTGGCTTGGTTGTGGTTACAGCAGCCCCACTCCCTTTACACACCTCAACTAAAGGACAGTATACTATCACACTAAACAATGGTCTGTGTCAAAATAATATCTCCTTTGAATGTAACCACAACGACCAGTGGGAACGCTATTCTGACCGGCTGTTTAGTACAGTAGTAGCCCATGTGGTTTGGAAACTGGGATGCAGCCTTTGAGAAATTTAACTGTGTGGTTTATGGGTTCAGCCTATTTGGAAATTAAATAGCTGGCTTCATTTCTCTTTGCCACAGCCAAATAAGAAGCAAACAAATTGTGACAGGAATTGGTTTTTGTTGTGCTATTAAAGCACCAGCAGCCTATCGGTCTGAGTTAAAAGTATAGCAGACTTTTTGATTAGTGTTTTCCTTAATAAACAAGCAGAATTCAGGAAAAGTTATAGTTAGCATACCAACCTTACCTTAATAAAAGTAATATATTATTATTATTATTATTATTATTATTATACAAACCCAATCTTTCTAACCTCTCACTCTCATATATGTTTTTAATGCATTTTTGCGTAGTAAGGAAATTAATAGGTGTGAAATTAATTTAATCTACTAATAAGACATGGAAACTGAGGTAAACCTATCAAATGCAAACTCATATAATAAAGGCATGGCATTAGTTAAAAAAACATACAACAAATAAATAACAAATAAATCCAGTTTGCTTATTGTGTTAGTACCTACTGCGTTATTAGCTTAGTTACTGCTTTCCCCACTGTATCTGATAGAGCAACCTGACAAACAAAGATGTGCTTGCCTCGTTTAAATGTCTGTGTTTTAACCATTTTACTAAAACAATGCTCGCAATCTATCCTATACACACTCAGCTAAGAACCCTGATGATGAGATTCAGCTTCTCTGATTACATCAGTGAGTATAGATTCTGCAGATCAGAAGAATATGACTCTTTTTGACTCCAGAATCTACTTGCTTGTCCGTGCGTTTTCAGGGCTCAAAGGGCTCTACACCAGATTAGGCTCATATTTAAAACTCCATACACAGACTCATGCCTTTATCTTGTGTATGCTGTGTCCTTCTGAGGTTTATACATGCTCATAACATTGTTGGTTTTTTTTTGGTTTTTTTTAAAATGCTGTTTCAGTATCCTGGTTCTTTGGTGGTGGACAAAAGTGTCCTCTGATCCAAATGAAACAAAGAGCCCTTATTGGCTCTTTGGTTGTCTTCTGTCCATCAGAAAGTATTCCAAGTACAACCCTTAACTTAAAAACCTTTGAAGAAGCCTTCCTTTGTTTTTTGGTGTGATAAACCTGTGATTTCTACAGTATATTCTTTTAATAAGTTTTAAATGAAATGTTAATTAATTTCATTGGATTTGCTGCATAGTTTGAATCACTGCTTACGTCAATCTGCATGCCAGGTTATATTTTCTTTTCTATTTTCTTTTTAATCCAGAAAAAAAATGCTGGTCAGCTGATTAATAAAAACAGGTATACAATATGACGTGAAATATTTCAATATATTATAAGGAAATATATTAGTATACAATAAGCATGTTTACAGCACAACTGAGAGTTACACTTTTTCTCATGGTATGAATTCAACTGTAACAAATACACAATTCACCCATTTATTATGAACAACACGTGTATCCTCTTTGTAAATAAAAAAAAATGGAGGAAAATTTAAATAGAAAAAAAAGATCAGATGTTTTCCATCTACAGATTTTATAACAATACAAAAAGCAAAAAAAAATTCTTAGATTTATTTATTTATTCATTTTAGCCTAAATAAATTTCTCACCTTTAAGTGCAGGATTCATCTCGCAGGAAGCAGAGGTCGTTAATAGAGATACACACCACACACACACATATACACACACAGCAGCATGGCTGGAACAAAAGTGCAGAGCAGTCAGTCATGACAGGACTATTAAACACTCACTACACACTGCCTCTGAGCCGGAGCTGTGCCCAACTTCCCACCTCCCGGGATCTTCCTTCCTGCCCCAACCCCCTCCACAATGCGCGCACACGTCTCTGTGTACGCGCGCACACGCTGCCTAGAAAACTGTCATAACTGCGGCTCTAACAGGAAAAAGTTTTGTTTATTTTTTTTTATTTCAAAGAAGCATCTAATTAACTATTGAGATCATGGATTACAGCAGTGTATTAAGTTTTGCATGCTAAAGTGATTAGAGGCTTCATCATTTTATTCAGACTTGATTTAAAGCAAAACAAATGACGTGTTATATCATAAAAACCAACAAAGATAACTCTCTGGTTGTTCCTCTGAGAGAAGGTTTGGTGTTTCCATACAGAAACGTTCTGTATTCCTTATTATACTTATCGATACACACACACAACTAACTAACTAGCCAACTAACTAACCGACCAACTAACTAACTAGCAAGCCAACTAATTAACAAATTAACCAACTAACCAACCAACTAGCTAACTAACTACCCAACTATCAAACCAACTAAATAACCTACTAGCCAGCTAACTGACTAACTAGCTATTTAACTAACTAGCCAACCACCTAACTAGCCAACTAGCTAACCAACTAACTAACTAACTAACTAACTATTCAACTAACCAACCAACTAAATAAATAGATAACTAACTAGCCAGCTAACTGACTAACTAGCTATTGAACTAACTAGCCAACCACCTAACTAGCCAACTACCTAACTAGCTAACCAACTAACTAACTAACTAACTAACTAACTA
>JANDJT010000154.1:15333092-15348604 GCA_024331685.1 Stegophilus panzeri | reverse complement strand
GATCATTTTTCCATAGCATGGCTTTATTTTAAATGGAAAATTCTGTGACCCTGATCTTTCTATCATCCAAGTACATTCACGAGATCATTCTTCAATGCTCAATCAACAGCCGTGGATGCACAACTCCAAAAATACAGTTTTGTGACTGATCATTTTCCATTGTGGTCTTCATATATATATATATATATATATATATACACACACACATTTACATACATATAAGTCTGTCTTACACGGCATGCCAAGTCAAACTGAATTTGTTTTTGTTATGATCCATAAAACTCATTAGACATGAGTACAGCCTGCGTGTTTTTCCTCAGGCGGTGTTAACTTTGACAGAAATATGTAAAATAAAACACCTGAGGACGTGCTGTTCAACAACAGGGCGGTAGAATGCCGCCTGACGTGAAGAAGTTGATTATTTTCCTAAAACGGCATGTCCCTGAGCGTTTCGTTCCTCTAATACCACAGCAACTTGCCAGAACGTTTTATTTATTAAAGAACGTGTCGTACCTTTTTAATCCGCTTATAGCTACATTTCATTTTGCGGTTGTGGACTTGAACAGTTGGGGGTGTAAATTCTTACTATAGAAACGATAAAGGATCGGAAATGGCACGTTCATGTAAACCTGGGATTTGAACAGACAAATTCATCAAAACCTTCTGACCAATCAGAATCAAGAATTCAACAGCACTGTGGTATAAATCGCTCCTCCAAGAGATTATACTTTGAAGCTTTGTTCTTAATCTAGCTACACTGATTTAAGTAATGCATTATGGGATAATAAATAAACCCCCCCCCACCCTTCCTATGTCTTACCACAGGCTGTTTGGTGATGTCTACCAGGTCTTTAATGTTGTAATACTGGTGCTTCTCAAAGGCAGAGAAGAGCATGTCCAACACCTGCTGCCTGTCTGCTCGCGCTCTTTTACCTTCTTCCTTCTTCTTTTTCTCATAATCCAGCTGTGAAAAAAAAACAAAAAAAACAACAACAACTTCATATTAGGTGCGTCTCACTCAGCTCCCTAGTTCAGTAGTCAGGGCGCTGATCAGGGAGTTGGGAATTTTAAGGGTCGTCTCAATCGCAAAATCCTTCTGGAACGTTAGCGGCCTAAAAAAAAAAAAAATCCCATAATTCAACGCAAAAACCAGGGGGCTTCGATGCTCACTATTGTTTTCTTTTACTGGAAATGACGTCATGCTTTCTGAATCATCTCAACTTGAAAAAAAAAAAAAATGGCGGACGAACCCTCAGCCAACTTCTCTCTACAAAAGTAAGTGGCTTGTTATCGTTGTTGTGGCTCTCAAATGATTACTTACGTTAGCGGTTTGTAACTTCATTTGACGTTCTAGATACGGTTTGTTCGAGTCTGACGAGTTTTAAGTGTTTAATGATTAAAAAAAAATAAAAAATAAATCCACTAGCTAGCCAATGATCCTGCCTGAAGTACCGTGACAGAAAAGTGTGATTAAACGCACAAATTTATATGACGTATAATGTCAGAAAGATATTGGTCCTGCCTGCTGTTGATCAATGCACACACTCTCTCTCTCTCTCTCTCTCTCTCTCTCTCTCTCTCTCTCTCTCTCTCTCTCTCGTGACTCACATTATAAGCATGGTTGGCCACAGGTTTGTAGTTGGTGGTGACGGCTTTATCCAGCTGCTGAGAGAACCGGTGGGGCTTCGACGACTCCTCGATCTGCAGCCTGGGACGAAATGAGAGATCAGTTGAGCAAGCAATCTAGGGCTTCCTACGTGTACAGTCCGAAACCTCCGAAAGTATCGGAACGGCAAGGCCGATTCTATTGTTTTCGCTACACATTTAAGACTTTTTGGTTCGAGATGAAAAGACGACCGTGAGACGATAGATCAGAATTTCAGCTTTCGTTTCCTCATATTTACATCTAGACGTGTTAAACAAATTAGAACACTGTGGCAGAGCCCACCAATTTTTTGGTGAGTAAAAGTAATGGGACAGACAGTCTTCAAGTAAATAACACTTAATCTTTGGTTGCATATCCCTTGTTTGCAATAACTGCATCAAAGCGATAAAGAAATAGAAATTGGCCTCGCTGTTCCAATACTTTCAGAAGCGACGGTATGTGTAAGACCTTTTCACCTTTTTAACCTCATGTAGTGCTCGTTGGCGGCTGCTCTGCACTCGGCTCGCTGCACCACCAAGCCTTCCAGCGCTATTTTGTCTTTGTGAGGAGACAAACACAGAGAGAAGTATTAAAAGGTCATCGTCTGCTCACACACTGTGATGACACCAAAGACCGCTTCCGTTCGGTCAGTGACGCCGTTTTCCATAACTCTCCTTACAAAATTGTCTGGACGCGCCATTTCCCGACACACGGCCTACCACAAAATCTTACAGTCTGCATCGTGATGATGATGATGATGGCTTGGGTGATATTCTTATCAGCTCACACCACAACTCATTGCATCATCAGTTTAAACTCGTGTATCGAGACTCTGATTGTTCTAAAGACGCTCGAATAGTCCTGAGAGTAGACAGAGGACTCACCTGGGCCCGTACCAGTACCTGAACTGCTGCCTTCAGCGTCTGACTGGCCTATGAGAGGGATGGCAACATGAGAACCAAAGGAACACATACACACACGCACACACACACACACGCACGCGCGCACACACAAACACGCCAAGGCTCATACATACACACACACTGCCACGCGCCAAGCCCCCCCCCCCACACACACACAGAGATGCACACGTTGCAAGGAGTCAATTAAGTGTTCACAAATTTCCCTCATCACTCACTCACACTCTCTCTCTCTCTCTCTCTCACACACACACACACACACACACACACTCATAGTGTGCAACCTGTCCGATGTGAACACAGCGGCACAGCCACGCCCCAATCCCAATTCTGAAGCACGTTCACTTCACTCCTACTCCAGACACCAAAGTCTCATTAAACGTTTTAAAAGAACAATCTATTTATGAAAGTGGTGTCATTTTGAGCAACGGACACAAACACACCGTCAGGCGCTAATCACTTACTTGATGAACGTTCACCCCGCGCTAATCACGCTTTATTTAAATGGACATCATTAAATAACCTCAGTTGCTTACGTCGCCATGGCAACAAACACCAAGCCCCTGAATGTCATATACGCCCCCCCCCCGCCCCCAATTTAGTCACCTGCCATTTCCCAGCTCCCAACCAGAAAGGATGAAGGCTAACACGTGCGTCCTCCGAGAAACGCATCTTTTCAGTGTGACACACTCGGAGGAAAGCGCTATCTGCCCTCTTCCGCATACATGAGCTCACAGATGCCTACGATTGGCCAGCGTCACTGTGCCTGACAGGGGAGAGATAGTAAACCATCCCTCCCAACCTAGAGACACCAGTGTTGATAAGAGAGGTCAGAGGAACATGGCCAGATTTGAGCAGGGTTCGAGCTCCCAGGAAGTCTATAGTAACTCATATAATCGCTCATTACAACCGTGGTGAGCAGAAAAGTATCACCTTCTGACGTTTGATATGAACTTTATCTGAAGCTCTTGACCTGTATCTGCATGATTTTATGCCCTGCACTGCTGCCACATGATTGGCTGAGCAGATAACTGCACGAATGAGCAGGTGTTCCTACAGAAACGATACAACGTTAGAATAAGCGCACTATTATAACTCTGAATCAACACCTTCCGACCAATCAGAATTGAGAATTAAACAGCGCTGGAAAACGGAGTGGTTTTGAAATGAAGGGCTGTTGTGAAGATTTTATTTTTAAGGAGATAACGTCATGGGTTTTTAGGTGTGAGAACTTTTGATGACTCTGCTGAAGAAGGTGAAAAACGATGAAATGGAGCTCGGATCAGCCTGAGCGCTGGAGTGAGGAGAGAAGAAAAGCTCTTCGTGTTGAGATTGGCCTGCAGTGTCTCTCTGAGGAAAATCCCCCAAGCTCAGTCCTGACGTTGACGCAAACTCGAGCTTACCCTCAAACAGTCAGCGAGCACTGTCTACCATGCACACCACACCACACCACACACACACCCCAAGCTTAGCACAGAAACACCGGTCATGTGTGAGAGAGAGAGAGAGAGAGAGAGAGAGAGAGCGCGAAGCTTGATTTGGTTTGTGGAAACCAGGTTATTGTCACAGGAGTGCACCATCTAATCACACCCACGGCACGGCAACACGGCACGACACACACACTGATCCATTAATGAAGCAGACGCGAAAGGTCGCACACGGGCAGCGGTGGAAAGCTCAACACAAACGGACAGCACCATCACACCAAAAATGCCGGATCGATCGGCTACTGTGAATCGCCCGGTTCGAGAAAACAAATCGAGAATGAGGAGCAAGAGCCAAATCGAGCCAGAGAGAGAGAGAGATACGGGGGGGGGGTTCAGAGAGAGAGAGAGAAGGTTAGATAGAGAGAGAGATTCAGAGAGAGAGAGATTCAGAGAGAGAGAGAAGGTTAAAGAGCAAGAAAGAGAGAGAGGGTTAGATTCAGAGAGAGAAGGTTAGAAAGATTCAGAGAGAGAAGGTTAGAGAGAGACAGATTCAGAGAGAGAGAGAAGGTTAGAAAGAGAGAGACAGATTCAGAGAGAGAGAGAAGGTTAGAGAGAGAGATTCAGAGAGAGAGAGGGTTAGAAAGAGAGACAGATTCAGAGAGAGAGAGAAGGTTAGAGAGAGAAAGACAGATTCAGAGAGAGAGAGAAGGTTAGAAAGATTCAGAGAGAGAGAAGGTTAGAGACAGACAGATTCAGAGAGAGAGAAAAGGTTAGAAAGAGAGAGACAGATTCAGAGAGAGAGAGAAGGTTAGAGAGAGAGATTCAGAGAGAGAGAGAGGGTTAGAGAGAGAGATTCAGAGAGAGAGAGAGAGAGCTGGTGAGAGAGATTCAGAGAGAGAGAGAGAAGGTTAGAGAGAGATTCAGAGAGAGAGAGAGAGAGAGAGAGATTCAGAGAGAGAGAGAGAGAGAGCTGGTGAGAGAGATTCAGAGAGAGAGAAGGTTATACAGAGAGAGATTCAGAGAGAGAGAGATTCAGAGAGAGAGAGAAGGTTATACAGAGAGAGATTCAGAGAGAGAGAGATTCAGAGAGAGAGAAGGTTATACAGAGAGAGATTCAGAGAGGTTAGAGAGTAAGAAAGAGAGAATATTAGAGAGAGAGAGGGAATCACTAGAGCTGAAAGCGACAGCAAACCCAAACAAGCGAGCGTTAATGACTTACCAGTGCAGCAGCTCAGATGTTTCTAACACATCAGCTCTTTAATAACATCATCATTACATCTCAGAGCTCACAGCTCGCTTCTCAGACCAACATTGAGCTTTCATTGTATGTATGTTTATTTATTTATTTATTTATTGCACATTTAGATTCTTTAGCTACACAGGGACATGGACGCAGCAGCGCTACACCATATTTATTGTCCCAAACCACAGAAATAAAAAAAAAAAAAAAAGGGCAGGAATATAACAGTCTATCATCAATTCTTGTGTTTTTAGTTTCATTTATATTTATATACACTTCATTATGTTCTCTTAACATCCTTAAACACTAAAACAGGACGGACTCATCCTAATAGGATAAAAACATGGACCTATAAACAAAATTTTAACTAAATTTTACTTTTAGCCAAAAGTTACCTCAGCGATAGTGCCCATTTGAGTCTAGCAGCTAGCCGAGTGCACCTAGTATTTATTTATTTATTATAAATAACAGAAGTAAACATAATATAAATACAAAAAAAGAATCCTTATTTATCTGATAAGCTAATTCACGTCCGAGTGCTAAGATAAGACTAACTGTTATTTTGTGACTAAAAGATAAACCGAGCGCTATAACAAGCTAGCTACGATTACACCAACTAAAAATAATACATTTATCGTGTTCGCTAACATTACAACCATTATGCCAAGTTCACGAGCAAGCTAGTGATCATTCTGCTAATATAAAATGCTAGAAAAAAAACCTATTTGCTAAGTTTGCTAGCAAGCTAGCTAACTACAGATGAGTAATGAAATGGTGGTTAACGCCGTTAGCCAGGTTAGCTAGTAAGCTATCCAACATTAGGCTAACTATTATAATGCGAGATTAAAACGGAAGCCAGATTCACTAGCACGTTAGCTAACATAATGCTAATAATGACAGTGGCGGTTAAAATCATTCGCTAGGGTTTCTAACAAGCGAAAACGCTATAATATGTTAGTTAATATCATTAGCTAGGTTCACTAACAAGCTAGCTAACACTATAACATGTTGCTGTTCATTACACAATATAACGTTATCATTAGCCAGGTTTGCTAGCAAGCTAGCTTACATCAAGCTAGCTATGATACGGTGCTTAAAACCATTATCCAGGTTTTCTAGCAAGCTAGCTGACTGTTATAGAGTGCAGCAAACGAGTACGGTATGTGTATTTTATATATATATATATATATATATATACACACTAAAAGTTAAATTTGCTAGCATGACATAATATGTCACATGATATGATAAAAGCTAGTTAACATGAACTAATATATTGTACTTTTTTTTTTTAATGAGTCAGTAAAAGTTTTCTGTACATTACATACTGATTCAAAGCATTGTTCTTTCTTCAAGGGTCATTTAATAAACAACAATAATAATAATAGTAAATAGTAAGTAAATAAATATATATCCTGCTATAATTTAGCCAACATGCAAGTTATTATACTTATTTACTCACTATACATGTTAAATAGAAATCAGATACAGACACAGAAGAAGTATGAAATTTATAACGGGTTACATGTGAAAGGACGCCACACCCGCTTTGTTTTATTTTATTTTATTTTTATGCTCAATTGAGGTCTGAGATCTTGAGCCCTTAAAGCTGTAATTCAACCCTGGTAACGTAGGAGGCGTTATAAACTCCTCACCTGAGGACGTCTCTGTGAAAACAGCCAGGGTCTGTCCCCCGACCGTCTGCAGGGTGAACGGGTGTTCCCGAGGCACTCGCACCATGGACACCTTCTCCCCCATGCTCTCGATCATGGTCAGGTCCTCGTTCAGCGTGAAGGACACCTGACCGGAGACAGAGTCAGGACGACAGCATGACACTTCCACGTACTACCACGTCCGAACACGTATCTAAAACGAGTCTGACGACGTGCCCTCACGCTACAGGCGTTGGAGATTAGACTGAAAACCAGTGTATTCCTTTAAACGAAACAAAAAAAAGTGATCAATGCTCACCTCTGCCTTGCCCTGATTCCTGTAAATAACACAAACATTCATAAAAGACTCCTCAGTGTGAACGCTCTGTACTAAACAGTAGGGGTGTAACGACGTGTAGATACGAATCGATCAAATAACCGACGGTCCGACGTATACATGCAGCGCGTGGACATCGGTGCATGCAAAGAAACGCTGTGGAGCTAAAGACGCCTTCAGAAAAACGACATGAAATGTTTCTACGTTTCAAAAGAAATACCGTAAAGAGCAGTAAACAGTAGTAAATGAAACAAAGTCGATATTCGGTGTGACACAAATATATCAAATCTTTTTTTGTACTGACTCGATAATGTAGAAGTCATAAAATTTTGTTCAAAGAAAGTCTGTAAAACTTCTGCACAGTACTGTATCATTTTTAACATGGACCTTTTATTTAGGACTCTCTAATTCCAGCCTCACCCGTACGCGTTTTCGTCTCGCGTCGTTTTTACGTTGTTTTTTGTAATGCGCCATGAGCGAGCGAGAAAACAAAACGCTTTCTCTCAAGTTAGAAACAAAAGCATGGGGTGTGGGGAAAGTATCGAGAACGGTAGATTTTAGAGAATATTTTGCGGAAATTTTATGGAAATGTTGGATCATTTTGTGTAAATATCATGTATACTCGCTCTGTGTTTCTGAATGATTCAAATTAATGATGGGGCGATATCTGATCGTTTGCGATGTACCGGTCGGTAGAAATTCTCCACACAGTAAGAATTAGTCTTCCCGCGCTAATGATGATAAAGCCTAGTTGATGACGTGTTTCTGTGAGCGATGGTAAGTGGCCCGTTCGCAGCTCACGTGCAGAGCAAAAACGAGTACGTCGGAAGGCGGACGTGAAGCTGAGAGCTACTGTACCTTTCCAATCTGGAAGTGGTTGGGTTACAGAAAATCGTTTTTAGATCAGTATTTGCGTTTCTGAGGCTCTCAAGACTGCATGCAGCTGTCACTTGTAGTCAAAAACAGTGGTGAACGGTACTATATTTATATCGTCACTGATATCGTTATCGCAATAAAATACCAGAAAATATCGTGATACAGTTTTAAGTCCATATCACCTGTCCCTAATTCAAATATGAGCATCTATTACTTTGCAAACATGTACGACTGTTTGTAACAAGTGTTGAATTTATTCAATCAAGTTTGACATAGTAAAAGAAAACCGAAGCGATAAATATTGAATAGAATGAATAGAAATGTTACCGACTGTGTGAAATAGACACTCGGTTTAATGAATCGATCGAATTGCTGGCTAAAAGAATCGATATTAGATATTAGGTCATATCGTGATGAATCTTTAGTGATTTACACCCCTACTGAACAGATCCTATTAAAACACGTGTAACGACGTCACGTACTTGCCAATTCGGAGTTTTCCCACTTCTCCTCGTCCTGGCGCTTTGGCCCATTGCTGAGACAAATACTTCGGTACCTGTGGGAGATAAAATGACTTAATGTTACGTCTGTAATACGACTCAAAATGACTCCCTTTTAGACACGGTGCAAACGTGATGCCGTACGGTTTCTATTAAAAAAAATGAAGTAATTTCATGGCCGCAACACGTCTCAAAAAAGTTGCGACGGGGGCAACAAAAGGCTGGAAAAGTAAGTGTTACTAAAAAGAAACAGCTGGAGGAACATTTTGTAACTAATTAGGTTAATTGGGAACAGGTCAGTAAAATGATTGGGTATAAAAAGAATATCTTGGAGAGGCAGAGTCTCTCAGAAATAAAGATCGAATGGAATCTGGATGGAAGCAGATGTTGCTCTAACACCTGTATATACCTTTCAGGATTGATGGTGCCTTTCCAGATGTGCAAGCTGTCCATTCCACAGGCACTAATAAGTGGTGATAAAAAGCCGGATGGTCCCTCTCCTCTTTGGTCCTCTTTAGTTTAGAGGATGCGTCATCAATGGGTTCCAAAAAATTTTTTTAATTTCGATTCGTCTGACCACAGAACAGTTTTCCACGTCAACATGGTCCATTTTAAATGAGCTTTGGCCCAGAGAAGACGGCAGCGTTTCAGGAAAGACTCCGCCTCTCTAACATACTCTTTTTATACCCAGTCATCTTACTGACCTGTTCCCAATTAACCTCCAGCTGTCTTCTTACTAACACTTACTTTTCCAGCCTTTTGTTACCCCCGTCCCACCTTTTTTCAGACGTGTTGAGGCCATGAAATTCAAAATTACCTTATTTTTTCCCTTAAAATGGTACATCTCCTCAGTTTAAACATTTGATGTTTTCTATGTTCTATTGTGAATAACGTATGGGTTTATCAGATTTGCAAATCATTGCATTCTGTTTCTATTTACATTTTACACAGCATCCCAACTTTTTTGGAATTATGCCGTAATAATAATAACGTGCTTGTTGTTTACGTTATCGCTGTGGTATGAGAGGAACAAAACATTTCGTGGTGTGCGAGTAGGTCTGTCCATCCTGTCGTTCATTATTGTCCTGTAACACCAGGACACAGAGGGGTTTATTCCTTTTATATATATATATATATATATATACATATATATATATATATATACATTCCCTATCTAGTGCACTTATATTTAAGATACATAGAACGTAGCTGATATTAGTACATTAGCAATGCTAATAAATCTAGCTAGGCTACGTGTGTGTGTGTGTGTTACCCACTTTAACCAACCAGACTCCTGTGTTTTGTTTGGCTCCGGTTAAATCCACATCTCCTCTGTCTGACATCCTCAATGCTCCTGTCGATATTTTAGATTTTTATAATTTTATAATTTCATCGGGAACTTTTATTTTAATTAAATTTTTTAGAAATGTGTATGTTCCGCCTCACACACACACAATGCTATGATGTTACCGCTATAGACTGACTACAGTTTCTGCTGCGTAGTTTGGAGTACGGCGGCCGCGTCAGGACAAAAACAATCACGTGACTGCCGTAACTTCCGGTTTCTCTTTGCGCCGCTTGAGCTGAGCAGTAAAACGATATAATATCGATATCATAATAATTTATTACACGATTCACTTTTCAGAGATATCGCAGATATCGTTTAAAATGTTTTTAAAGAACGTTTAAAAATAAATAAATAAATAGCAATGACAAACTGATTAGAAGCAGCTGGTTTTGTGTTTAAATGTTGTTAAATGTAGGTTTAATTTTTAATTAAAATGCTTTTCAAAGTTTTTTTTAAGGTTATTTACTTCGTTTATTTTTTTTCTTCTTCTTCTTGTGACATGTAAATGTATATCTATATGTAACTTATTTGAAAGAAAAAAATTGCTTTATCATTCACAGGTTCTGGGTTCGAGCCTGAGCTTCAGGTGACTACGAGTTAGCTTTTCTCCTTTTCCAAAAATTTTCCTTCCAGATCATCTATCTATCTATCTATCTAGATCTATTCATCTAGCTTTATGTTTGTCAGAGCTAGACATGACATTTTCCGAATTAAAGTCCCTGTGAAGTGCTTTGAAACGCACATCGTTATTCTCGAAATGACTCGAAAACGTCAGGACGGGACATATCAAATGGCTCCTCCAGCTTTTTTTAAACAGTCAACAGCGTTTATCTTACCTCACAGCCCGGGCTAAGCCGTACTTGTATTTTTATAACATCAGGGGCGGGACACTTCAGATTCTCAAGAGCATTTGATTGGACAGAAAATATGACAGAAAAAGTGCAGAATGATGTCATCAAAATTGTTGCTCTGTATCGGTGGTAGAGTGAGACTGTACATTTTGAACATGTATATCTTTTAAATGCGAATTTTGTCATTGTTTTGGAGCAAACTAGCTTATAGATAACATTAAGGCTTATTAAACATAGTCATAATAAAAGCCACTCGTCGACACTATAGTGATCCTGAACGGGTGGTCCGTTTCATTGGCAGTCGGTTTGAGGAACTGGGAATGTCTCCGTGTTTACCACGTGCTGTTTGATAGATATTTGGATAAAATATTTATCTGACTAGTGCAACACTGTACTTAATTACTATCAGCTAGTGAGAAAGTAAAGAGAAAAACATGTTATGAAAAAAAACCCAAATCCTCTGTGAAATGTTTATTTATTTATTTATTATTATCTTAACAAAAGCATGAAAATACAGCACAGGAGAAAAAAAACGCACAAAATAATATTTGCCATCACATCCACTAACAAACACAACCTGAGCAACAAAGTAAAGATTCCTGTCGTTGCAGTTTCTACACAATTTTTCAGTGTTTTAAACCCCGTCGATGTGTTGCGTAGTTTACAAAAACAAACAGAGATGACTAAACGGACGAGCTTAAAATCAGACAAGCTTACACACTTATGTGATTATCACTTCACAAGATAACCTGGTTCAATTTATTTTGAAATCATCATCATTTTGGTTCACTTGTTCAAACTACCCTAAACGTATCCAACGTTGCAGCATGAGGCTCAGATTTACAGTATGTTACTGTCTTTAAAGGAGCTATTTGTAACTTTTACAGCCCACAAAACTGTGATTCAAATGAAAACAACGAATAAGCTTTTCACTTTTCTTCAGCTAACCCTAGACCCTGTTAAAAACGATGCATTCCTCGTGTTGCCTGCATTTTAAGGAAAAGGCCTGGGGGTGGAGCTTATTTCAGGGCCAGAAAACTTAACATAAGAAACCAGCAGGATCCATGTGGAATTATGTTTTGTATTTCCTAGTTATTCTAAAGAATCTCATCATAATATACAGTTAAAAAATGTACTTTAAACATTACAAACTGCACCTTTAAATGAGTGTGTGATTTCAGCCAAGCGATTAGTTAGATGCTCGACTGATGTTTTTTAAATGTTTCTCGGTCTGTAATCAGTTCCTCAGAGGAACATTCGGTCCTTGCTGTGCGAGAAACGCGTGTTGAGCTCTTGACTCTTCTTCAGCAAGGCTTTTTTCTGCGCCTCGTCGAAGCGATTGACCTGCAGGTCGGCGTCTCGGTCGAAGGGCTTCCTCTCCACAGGCTTTTTGGAGTCCTCTTCGGCTTTCCTCTTCATTTTCTTGGCGTGTATGCTCAGGAGCGACTCGGCTCGCTTGGACTCCTGCCGAGGAGAAGCGGCGATTAGGAAACGATAAACAATGGACGAGACCATGTCTACTTTGGGATTTTTTTCCCCCCTGATTCGTTTTACAGTCAAAAACAAATTTAGAAACGAAATATTGTTCAAAAATTCACTCGGGGGTGCCAATAATTTTAAAAGTACTGTTTTGACAGAAGTGCACTATATAAGAAGACTTAAGTCTAAAAATGTAACTGCAATTGCTACGTGATCCAATAAGGATGGACACACACACACACACACAACACCGTAACCTTCTCACTGCCGAGTGGTCGTGAATGTAATGGTGTGTAATACATGTTTAAAAAAAAAAAACCCGCTTACGTTGTACTTGGACACTTTTTCTGCCATTTCCAGATCTTTCTTGGAGAGACGAGGGCCGTCGTCGTCTTTGGCTGTCTCTCCTCTCTCTTTCGCTTCTTGTCGCTCCTTAAAAACAGACAGATTTTTTTTCCTGATACAGACAAAGCGACAGATCGAGTAGAAGATGAGTAAAGTGGAATAAATGAATCGTGTAGTGTGTTTGCTTGTAACGCACCAGATCATGATGTTACAATAGAAATTTGGGTTTAGTGGAGTTTTTTTTTTTTTGCAGTTGAGTGCAAAAGTTTGCACACCCCCATGGCACAATGAGGCTGCAAAGTAATTAAATTTAGAGTGAAACAAAACATTGAGTGTGTTCGGTTTCACAGATGTTCATTCTCGCAACTAACAATTAATACACAGATGGTTTGTGTTATGGTGTGAGATGTGCGGCGGGGATCTCCCTTTCTAAATGTGATAGGATTATGTAAGGAATAAAACATGACGGTGCTGTTAAAAAAAATTAAACTGAAGTGTTTTATTCCTTTTATACCACGGTCTGTCCGAATACTCGATTCTGATTGGATGCAAGGTGTCCGTTCAAACCATATATACGTCAAGTGCTCCGTTTAATCACCGTTCTAAATTAATGTGCTGCCTACAAACATGTGTAACCATAGTAACATGAAACAGGAAGTCAGGCGCCATGGGACATACCGAGTGGCTCCTCTCCCTTTTAAATAGCCAATAGCGTTTAGGTTACCTCGGAAACCTACAACTGGTGGTGGGGGTGGGGGTTTGGCGGGATAGTTCGGATTCTCGAGAGCATTTGATTGGACGGAAAGTCTGATGGAAAGCTGAAGTGCGGAACGATGTCATCAAAATTGTTGCTCCGTATCAGTGGTAGAGAGAGACTGTACATTTTGTACGTGTATATCTTCTAAATGCGAATTTTGTCATTGTTTTGGAGCAACACTAGCTTATAGAAAACCTTAACGCTTATTAAACATATTCATACTAAAAGACATAAAGACTTTAAATATTAAATAAATGTCTCCTTACAGAAAACTTCACCAAATCAACGATTATACGTTTTTTCTTTGTTAAATACGTTTTTTCTTTGTTTTTTTTCCCCCCAAATCGACCGCATTACTGTACTGTACTGTACAATGGATATTTCCTGACGTAAATTTTGGCACCTGTAGCGCTCAGAAACCCACACATTCTTCCTAAAGATGTATGTGCTGTAACTTTTATTATAACAGTATAATAACATCTGTCAAACGCTGTACACTGACTTCTTCAAGATGGAGGTTTAGAGATGGAGAGGTTCACGACTATTTTAACTTTGCCTTATGTTTTGGATTGTTCCAGTGTACACCCACATTTAATTTTTTTTTAGGCTAAATTTTGTAGGGAACATTCATTTCCACAGCCGAGTCTCAGGGGGTGTAAACTTTTGCACAGAAAAATATTACTTGAGTAATGTTAGTATACTGGTACTACATATCTATTATAGAATTATTATAGAATTATAATGATATTCTATTCTATAATAATATTCTATCTATTATAGAATAAAATATAGAATTATTATATTACTAGTATACTTACTGTTATAACAAATTATACAGCTAATACAATTTCTGTGCAAAAGTTTGCACACCCCCACCCCCTGGGGGAACAAAGGAAATCTTAAAATTCTGTGCAGTGAAATAAACTGACCCTGGCTTTGCGTTCCCGTTCGCCGGGTGTGTCCGTCCAGATGGAGCGATCCTTGTTTTCGGGTCCTGATCTCTTCTTAAAGCCTCGTGCTTCCAGTCCGACGTGCTGCAGCTCAGGAGGCAGCTCCGTCATCCAGCTCTCCCTCTGAGGCTTCTCAGTCTCATCCTGAAACATACGCGTCACAAACTGGCTGTATCAGACCGAGCCAAAGTTTAATAATACAGAATAATACAGAACACAGAACACTCACATCCTGCCCCAGTAATCTGTCCTTCATCTTCTTTGCTCTTCTTTCAAAGTCCAGTGCCACGGAGCTCTGAGCTTCCCCTCTGGACGGCAAAGGCCCGATGACGTCCCAGTCCTCTCCCTCACTGCTCGAAGTCTCCGCTTTGTATCCAGGAGGAATCGCCGGTCCTAAAACCCCACTTCCTTCATCTTCATCCTCTTCCTCATCCTCGTCATCATGATGCTTCCTTTTAAAGCCTGGAGGCAGCGCGGGTCCGAGCACCGGCGGCCTGCACGTAACAAGACAAGAGAGCTACAAGGAAGTTCAATTTAAACGGGCGCAGTACTCAGCCCTGACGGACACCACCACATAAATGATTCAGTACTGTCCTGGTAACGGTTCTGTACTGGTTCCAGTTCCAGGTAATTACGTGATTTCAAGGCAAATTAAATTAAAACAGAAACCACCCGCTTAAACAGGTTCTCGATACGACAGAGACTCGATACGATTCACAGGGAATGATCAGAAGGGCCCATGTGAAATCTCTTTTGATTATTTAAAACATTAGTACACTGAAATGAGAAAAATATCGCAACAGTCAATAGAAGGGATTCAGAAATTATGGTTCACATAGGAATCAGCAGCACACTCCCAGAATGACGTGTTAATACGTTGTTGTTGTTGTTTTTTTTTACTAAAACGTTTCCTTAATAACAATGACTTGTTAAATATCACATCCTCTGTAACAGGACCTGGTAAAATACTACCAGAGGTTTGGATGATACAAATCAATAAAAACTTACTTATTATGTCCTGAAGCGCCAAAGCGTCTTAGGACGATTTCAGTATGGTATCCGCTTCAGGTATCAAGAAGACACTAAAAACGGGATTCATGGAAAAGCTGTAGACCTCAAGTTCCCAACTCTTGTCCTGGACAACCCTCTGTCCTACACATTTTAGTGTTTTCCCTCGCTCGATTA
>JANDJT010000154.1:15325592-15328092 GCA_024331685.1 Stegophilus panzeri | reverse complement strand
AATTTTTAAACTTTTCAGGATTTAAAAAAAAAAAAAAAAAAAAAAAAAAAGATTGAATAGTTTGGTGTTCATCAGCACTCTGGGCTTTAAACCGATTGATTTGATGGTCACTTTTTCCTTTGCGTTAATCCAGAGCTATGAGGACGAGAGAAGAGCACGCTCGGAGCTGGAGACCCGCTGCCAAAGACTCGCTCTGGAACTGGCCGACACCAAGCAGCTCATCCAGGAGGGAGACTACAAACGTCAGAACTACGACAAAGTGAAGCGGTGAGGACATGGACGACGCTACATACACATCCTGCGTTTTATTTCCTGTAGGTTTTATCTACCAGATCGATGTCCGCGTTATGGCCAAAAGTATGTGGACACCTGATCATCGCACCCATGTGTGATGTGGTTCTTCTCCAAACAACTGTACAGAACGTCTCTGTATGCTGTAGCGTTACAATTTCCCTTCACTGGAACCAAGAGGCCCGAACCCGTTCCAGCACGACGGTGTCCCTGTGCACGAAGCGAGCTCCGTGAAGACACGACGTGTTAAGTGTTAAGGTTGGAGTAGAAGTGGTAGAACTTGAGTGTCCTACACAGAGCCCTGACCTCAAACCCTACTAAACACCTTCTGGATGAATTGGAACTGGAGCCTCCTTGACATCCTAACATCAGTACCTGACCTCACTAATGCTCTTGTGGAACGTGTGAACGAACACAAAGCCACATTCAAAATCTAGTGGCAAGCCTTCCCAGAAGATTGGAGCTTATTATAATGGGAATAAATGTGGAATGGGATGTTCAACAAGCACATGTAGATGTCATGGGTACAAAAAAAATAAATAAATCTAATAAATATTTTGGCTCAGCACAAGGTGGTAGCATTGCTACTTTTATTTTTTAAATCAAGAAGTCTTTAAACTGTACGTAAACACGCTAAATACAAAAGTAACGAAGAACTTGATCGTGTCAGAGAGAGAGACGGCTACGAGACGGACGTCCGAGAGCTGAGGAAGAAGCTGGAGATGACGGACCTGACGCAAACCGCCCTGATTAAGGAGAGGAACGATCTCAGTAAAGAGGTAATAAACGGACCGAACGCAGCAGGTCTTGAGAATCTTTATTTTTTGATCTTCTCCTGTCTTTTACATGGCGGTTTATTTTTGCGCAGGTGGCCACATTGCAGCAGTCTGTGACTCTGCTCCAGAAGGATAAGGACTATCTGAACAGGCAGAACATGGAGCTGAATGTGCGCTGTGCCCACGAGGAGGACCGTCTAGAGAGACTGCAGGTGCAGCTGGAGGACTGCAAGAAGGCCAGGGAGGAGGCCTATGACAAATACGTGGCTTCTAGGTCTGTACTAAGCTGAGTGTTAGGACTTTTCACGCACGCTTCCAGTATAACCGTTACACTTGCGTTATCAGTCTTGTTATGTTGGAATATTAGATATTCATCATTTTCTATCTATCAGCAGATATCGGTCACTGTATTACCCAGCATGCATCACACAGATTCGGGAATCCTCACCTTAAGCAACAAGTCATTCGTTTAATAAGAGGTTGAAGTGTTGGTGAGAATGAACGCTAAGAACTCTGGATTTTAATATCAGAGTGCGCTGTCTTATCGCTCAGATATACGCTAAAATACCAACCTATCTACGCTCTAGACACCTTCTTTTTTTTTTTTTAAACTTGGTTGCGCTAAAAGACGTTTCTCAGGTGCACTTACTCTACAGTGTTATGAAATCTAAGTAATTAGTTCAGTTTTGGATCAACCCAGTAAAGCCACGATTCGCCTCTCCACCAGGGATCACTATAAGACCGAGTACGAGAACAAACTGAGGGACGAGCTGGAGCACATCCGACTGAAGACCAGCCAGGAGATCGAGAGCCTGCAGCGCACGTCTAAAGAGCTGTACGAGAGAGAGAACAGGTGAGGTTCTGTCCAAACACAGCGAAACGATGTTCAGACTCCCAAGAGCAGCGCAGCGCAGCGCTGCGATCACGATTACACGCCGTATCACGTGCGCATTACCGCTCGACTACCCGCTGATAATAGTGTGGCGCTACTGGGATTCGGTCCTCGCTTTATCTCTACCTAAAGAGAGCGATGCAGCGGCGCTTTAGTCTTTGATTCTGTCCAGCTCTGTACACTCTGCTCAAGCAGATCAGTTTCCAGAGCTTCAAGTTTCATGCGAATACCTCCGTCAACGACAACACGCCCGTCATATCGTAGATCGCCGTCTAGCCGAGGCGAGTCTCTGCGTCTTATAGCCGCATTGCATTCTGGGGTTTCGAGTCCAGTGTTGGCGCGGATATCCTCTCTACTCGTGCATTCGATTTCGAATTAATACGAAACAGCAAAACCTGTCGAACAGCCAAAAATACAGCACCAACCAACAAATTAGCACCGGAATCTGTAATACACTTTTCTGAGTAATTTTGATTTTCTTTTCTTTTTTTTTTTTTTTTTTTTTTTTTTTTTTTTTTTTTTTTTTTTTTTTTTTTTTTTT
>JANDJT010000154.1:15293770-15312198 GCA_024331685.1 Stegophilus panzeri | reverse complement strand
TTCCATCCCATCTTTACTTCTGAGAGACTCTGCCTCTCCAAGATACTCTTTTTATACCCAATCATGTTACTGACCTGTTCCCAATTAACCTAATTAGTAGCAAAATGTTCCTCCAGCTGTTTCTATTTAGTAACACTTACTTTTCCAGCCTTTTGTTAACCCCGTCCCAACGGGGACCCCCGTCCCCGTTTTTTGAGACGTATTGCGGCCATGAAATTCAAAATGACACAATTTTTTCCTTAAAACGGTACATCTTCTCAGTTTAAACATTTGATATGTTTTCTATGTTCTATTACGAATATCATACGGGTTTACGAGATTTATGCGAGTTAAGAATGAATGAATGGCAGGTAGAATCTTATCATGCTGGAAAAATAACCAGCAGGGCAGATGTTTCAGATGCTTTCGAATGTTTTGGTTGCTTTGTTTTCATTTCTTTGTCACCATTAATCATCCTGTTCAATCTGCAAGTCACACAGATCATTAATAAGCTGGTAGTACGCAAGGTCAATAAGCGTGACCAATAACCATCTACTTTCTACAGACCTTTCTACAGACCTTCTTCCGTAGCCCATGTTTAATCATTAGGGACTTTATGAACCTTAAATCTGATTAATTCTGACGGATCTGACTGACTGCTTTGTCACTACAGCAAAAGCATTTTTTCCTCTTGCATTGTCAAATGACATTTTCTTAGCCAAAAGAGACCCCTTTCCACCAGAGTTGTTGGTTTATTACTTTGGTGTGTACGTCGACACATATAGTTTCAGTCACCCTAGCCATCCCTATATCTGTCGCAGCTTAAAGTCTCTACAGAACTCTTTAATAAATTCTAAACATGGATTTCTGTGAACGTTGGTCTTTTCAATTACTATCTTGCTCTAAAAAGCCGTTGGTATGGGGAGCCAAAGAGAAGTCTTGAGCACCTCCGACTAGTTTCTTGCAGCGTGTTCAAAAAGTATACAAGAAAATCTGATCTTCGCTAAGGCCGAGTGCACACCACGTGATTTTAGCACCGATTTCCCAGTCTCAGACTAATCTTGGGTACATGTCACACTCTGTGACAAATCTCTGTACATCCCGATAGAGGCTCTATGGCACATCTATGACCAGTAGTAAATGCTTGTGATGAGCAGTAGCCAATGAGAGACTAATCTAATTAATTCGCTGTCACGCGCAGCAGATCCCTGAACCCGTTTATCATTCATTTATTGCGTGCTAATTTGTCACGTCAAAACGGTTGTGGAACGTACGATTGTAGGATGGCGACACTCCTTCCTACACAAATGTCTCTGTTTTTCAGACCAAATGCTGCACATGAGAGAGTCACATGGCGGATCAGCTGTGCTTCGCTTGGGAGCTTGTGTGTGTGTGTGTGTGTGTGTGCGAGCCGAGTCTGCAATCACTCAGGCCGTGTACACACCCCTACTTTAACAAAACAACAGATCGCAAGTGATAAAAGTCATGACATGTCAACAGTGCAGCAGTTCTGAGATTTGCAAGTGCCATGTGGTGTCAACTCATGTGGCTCTTTGAAGCTTGAGACAGTTTTTAGACATGCATCACATCACAAGTGACAAGTAAAAGTGATTCTGCCTTGTCTGTTAGTTTGTCTGTGTAAGGAAATCTGTTTATATACAGTTACTGGCTGCATGTTTCCTAAGATGATTTTTAAGAAAAATAAATCATTATGCCATTATAGTAGTAATACTCCCAACCGCCAGTGATCAGAGGAAAACACAAATGAAAATTTTATCATGAACTGCCACGTTTAAGCGGCTAAGCGAACATGCCAGGATTTGTTGAAATATGGATGTTTCAAAAAAAAAAAAAAAAAAAAGACACGCCATGATTACGGCGTGCATCAGAGCGCTCAGGTATTGAGTCAGGTGTCTGTGTGGGTGAGTGTACGAGCGAGGAAGAAAATGGTGAAATGACACACTCTCAAAAGGGTGTTCACTCGTGTACCACCTGTACCATTAACTAACAGCTAACAGCTACAGTATTGTATGCATAAAGTAGGTTATGGCATGTTTCCGCTCGAAGCTTAAACAGGAAAACATACAAAACGTCCCAACTTATTAGAGCAACCAATATTTAATGTTTCATAACAGCGCTTCCTCATAGTTCTTTCTGATGTCCTCACTTGTCTTTTTTTTTTTTTTTTTTTTAATTTTGGCTTTCGCATACCAAGCGCGTGAGGCGCTGCTTCTGTCTTTGTTACACCGCTTAAACGTAAGTGTTCCCAGGTGTCGTGCTGGGGTGGGTGGATGAGTGTATAGGTGTGTGCTGCACTGAAAAGAGAAAACATAAGTGACACCTTTTACAGAAGTGTAATCCGATCTGCCTGTTTGTATTCCAGGTATGAATAATACCAGTTTGAAAATGTTTGTGCGTTGCGTTTTGCACGAGCGCAGGTTCAGGCAGCTGCAGCTGAACTCCGAGAGCCGCGCGTCCGAGCTGCTGAACCAGACCAAGCTGAAGGCTTTCGAAGCCGAGCGCGCTCAGATCGTGCAGGAGGAGATGGCCAGGAACCTCAGCCTGTGCCAGATAGAGTGTGAGAAACAGCAGAAGAAACTGGAGGCAGGTGTCCTTTCATCACCTTACGCTGCCTTGTCATCAGCTTAGCATTTTATTATTATTATTTTTTTTTTTTTTACTGTTGTCTATTCCTTTGTTTCATTTACATTTACGGAATTTGGCAGACGCCCTTATCCAGAGCGACTTACATGCATTTTATTTATACAGCTGAGCAGTGGAGGGTTAAGGGCCTTGCTCAAGGGCCCAGCAGTGGCAGCTTGGCAGTGCTGGGGTTTGAACTCATGACCTTCTGGTCAGAAGTCTTAACCACTGAGCTACCGCTGCCCATCTCCAAGCAAAAACTGTTTTGTCGGTTTGTTTGGGTTTTGTTTTCCTCACACAATGCAAGGCAGGACAAAACCTCATCCTTATTGTAGTGCATGCGTGTACAGTAGAGTATAGAGGAAATAAAACCTGAACAAAAGTCATGTGACCCTCCATCACCTACCTAAGAGCTAACGCTGCATTCGAATTACCTCTGGAGCTTCACTGACATCATTTTCAACCTCTCAAGCAAAAATTGGTGGAACACAGTGAGATAGATATAACAGGATGTCTGTATGTAGATTGCGCTAAAACAAATATTTGTACTATTTAAAGGTATGTCGCATGAATGGCCGTCACTTGCTTTACTAGGTGTTGAGGAAATCTAGTTCCTGAGTAGGAACCGAATCGTTTCTTTAGTCCGGAGGTCGGAAATGACTCCGTTACGGCCTTTACGTCGAATGCAGCATAAATAGCTAAACACGTTTCGCCCCTCCACCGCAGAACCGTCTCAATCGGCGTCTTTCTCTCTCAGGTTCTAACCAAAGAGTTCTACGCGCTCCAGTCGTCATCTGAGAAACGCATCACGGAACTGCAATCCCAGAATGCCGAGCAGCAGGTGAGGTTGGAGACCTACGAGAAGCTGGAGAAGGAGCTGGACGACGTCACCATGCAGGCGGCAGAGAGTGAGACGAGTTTACCGGCTGATCCAGGAATCAGCTTTCCACTTATTTTTATTTTTCTTTCCTGTAGGCGTAAATGAAGCGTCCATTTTTTAAAATTTATTTATTTATTTATTTATTTAAATGAGTTAACTTTTTATTTATTTATTTATTTATTTATTTATTTATTTATTAAACGCTAGAAGTTTCACGTTGGTCAACGGTTTCCTACGTTACCCACAATGCCGTTCGACTACCTGCTGATGCCAGTAGGATTGAGTCCTCGGGCTCATCTCTACCTTAAGAGAGAGAGAGATGCGTCGGCGCTTTAGTGCTTCAGTCTCTCCAGCTCTCACGCCGCCTCATCTCAAACAGATCAGCTTCTAAAGTGTTCGTGAGAACACCGTTGTTCATCCCATCACGCTCGTGATCTCATAGATCGCCTACTAGCCTAACCGGAATAGCAAAAATAGAGCACCAAGCCATTTCAAATATTTTAATATTAATGGGGTTTCAGGGTGTTTTCCTTTTAAGCATGATGTATGCTTCATTAGAACAACACGCTTGTGAGAAAACCCCCGAGCTTTCCTAGTGCTTCAGAACAGGAGCTAGATCTTAGCTGTCCAGTCAGATGTGGGAGTGTGCAGTAAACAACCTTGCGTGGTGTGCACAAAGTCAACGTTTTGTTATCGCCCATTCGAATTAAAAAGGTCATTAGTCGCTGTGGCCGCTTAAGAGGAACTTCATACGAATTCACGTCGGATAAAGGGAAGCGTTTAACATTTATTTGAATCAGATCATGAGAGCACGATTTGAAGCAGAAGACACGGATGACTCATTTTAAACTCGCCCCGTGTTACGATTTACATCTGAATGGCCGGCGTAATTTAAAAACGCAGTGAGCGGTTACAGATTAATCTCTACTGCTCTGACTCGAAAGAGAAAAGCAGGTCTGAGAACCGACTTGTGAAATTATTTTACAACTTAATGACCGAGTAGCAAGGATGAACATGAAGAATAGCTTGTTTGTTTGTTTTTTAAGACTTCAGTGTATGCGAATCCCTGTACTGAGAAATAAAAAGAATAAAAGCCGTTTACTCTGTAATAATTTACAGTCCCCTGTGGAGGTTGTTGGTGATGTCAATGACTGTTGTTTTTGGGTTTTCCTTTACAGCTTTCATAATGTTTCTGTCTTCAGCTGCTGCTGTTGTTTTCCTTGTCCGACCCTTTGGGTGTCTGTTGCTCAGTACACCAGTGGTTTCTTTCTTTTTCATGACAGTCCAAGTTGTTGTACTGGCTGTGCCCGATGTTTATGCAATGCCTCTGAATCAAAGCTTCAAAATGGCTTGCTTTTCTCCCATAGGCAGCTCCCTGGTCTTCATGTTGGCTTACCTTTTTTTTTTTTTTTTGTTAATATAAATACACCTTCACAGGTGAAACTAAAGGCTAAAAACCAAGAGATGTTCAGAGCTATTTACTGTTTAAACAATCAATCGAACGGGACACCCGGGTAACAAGAAACACCAGTCACACAGTATTTTTGCTCGCCTACAAATTGGCCTGAAAACGTGCTATGTTTTATGTCGTCTCACACGTCTACATATAAATACCGGGAAATAAAAGCTGAAATTCGAAACTCTCTTCTCATGTTCATATATCTTTGGATCTCAAACCCAAATGTGTTCAGTCTACAGCAAAAAAACAACCGACTTGGCCTTGCCGTTCCAGTAGTTTCGGATGGGACGGTATAATGGAACTTAGAGGGCAGCTGAGTAAACTTCTTAAAAATGTGTTACTAGATAAAAATCATTTAAAACCCTTACGCTCTAAAGAAAGAGATGGATATGAGAGAAAGTCTTACAAAACTTCTAATATAAAATACAGTTTTATCCGAATTTCTCAAACTTTTTCCATTTTTTTCACATGGAAGAATTATACAGATTTAGAGGTTCATTTGATTGAAGAATTAGTGCTTCACTGCCCTTAGGATTTCCGTGGTAACGTGTGGATCGTATCATTCACGCTCATCAAACGTCCCCTAAAGATGTGGTGGATAGAGATTGTTGGGGGAAAAAAAAAAAAAAAAACCCTGGAGTACTCCTTCAACTGTTTTTTTCTTTTTCCTCTCCCTTCTTCTTGTTATTTTTGCCTATTGCACCGTGTTTTACGACTTCACTAACGAACGCACGTTTTTGCTTTCAACGCCGTTCGTTCCAGAGTTCATTAACTTACTTTGGCTCTGCTTTGTTTTGAAAACTTCTGTACGTTCTAAGCGGGAGAGAGAATATTTTATGAGCGTAGTTAGCCTCTCCCCTTTGGTCCTGATGGTGGGTGGTCTGAGAGACATCCAAACACGTTAAGTTGCACACGTTAGGATTTTTTTTTTTCCCCTCCGTGTTTTATAGTGGAAAACGAGGACGAAGCCGAGAGGGTGCTGTTTTCATACGGTTATGGAGCGAACGTGCCGACCACGGCCAAGAGGAGGCTGAAGCAGAGGTGAGCGTAGAGGTCAAGTGTCTTCACGGCGCTTTATGCTGCTGTTAAAGATGAACGATGCTTGAAGAAGTCACGTGTGTGTGTGTGTGTGTGTGTGTGTGTTTGCAGCGTTCATCTGGCAAGAAGGGTTCTGCAGTTAGAGAAGCAAAATACTCTGCTAAGGAGAGACCTGGAGAGAAGCACCGCCCACGCAGGGCAGATCTCAGAAGAAGTATTATGCTCTCAAACCCATTCTCAAACACACAAACACTTACACTCTTAGTCATACATCACCGCACAACAACAGAATTCATCTTCACGCCCAACCATAAATATAAACACACAGACCCTTAATAAACGAGCCGGAGGAGGAAAATCTCTCTCAAACCATGAAACCCGTCCTCTTCTGGGCGACACCAGATAGAAGGATTCTAAATCACTAGAGTTTAGATGTATAGAAGAGTAAAACAAATTGTGAATAAGTGTTCTGGGATGAGCACAAGAGAGTGTTTATGATTTACAGTAATCTACAATATGATCCTCATCTGATGGGCTGTTCAGATAACCAACCAACCAAAAAAAAAAAAGCCTGTTTCGAAATGTTGGAAAGAATAGTAGAGAATGAAAATAGCATTGTAGAGATGCACTTGACACCCCGTATAATCAGAAAATAATGGCTTGTCTGCATTTGGATCATAAAACTGTTTGTGCTCTTGTGTGTTTGTTTTTTTTTTGGAAAGAATTTAAGGTTTGTAGAGATTGAGGGGGAAAAAAATTTCTCTCTCATTTAGCCTAATCACTCCGAGGAAAGCGCTATCTGCCCTCTTCCGCATACATGAGCTCACATGACCCAAACAACTGTTGAGTGTCTCTGTGATTGTTACCTTAATACTATTTTTATTTTATTCTTGCCTTTTTTTAAACTCTTTTTTTTTTAATCCGTATAGAGTACAAATGACAAATCGGTACCATTAGTTCGTGTCTGTGTTAAAAGCCATCCAATTGGGGGAGCGATAGTCAATGGAAAAAGCACAGCAAGGCAAAAAAACAAGCTCATTGAGACCCAGAGTTCAGGAAGTGAGTGTTGTTCTAACATCATGTATATCACTGCAGGCTTAACCTGAAGAGTCGTTCATTCTTTCTTTCTGTCATTCGTGAGTAGTAGAAACATGTTTCTGATCTACAGTGGCAAAGAATGTGCCAATATTTACACACCATCACTTTTCACCGACAGCTACCGTTCTTATCCTTCAACACAACGTAGTCTTGTTGTAGCCTACTCAAACAGCGAGCTGCTAATCTTAACTGCAGGCTGGATTATCGAGGTGCAGTCAGGCATGTCGCGATCTAATTTTTAACTTTTTTTATTATTATTATTTAAACGATGGCAGATTTTGGCAAGTTTCCACTAACCGACTCATTTCGGTCTCAGTCTTAACGGCGTCGCTTTCCTTGCGCCGTCGTCCCCTGAGCACACGGGCAAGCCGTGCGAACGCCTCCGCTTGCTACATCCGTGCAGAAACTCCCCAGAGTTTACAGAGGCTCTCGAAACTTGGGAATGAGTCACAGATGTTGCAGTAGATTTCCAGCGAGCCTTATTGATTGCGTTTCTGCGCTGGGTTTCAAACGCGCTGTCGAGGATTAGATCAGTACAGGACACCGAGTAAACATTTTTGATTCGGGATCCGGTTGCATATAATATGGTGTGTCATCTATGGAATAAAAAGATGATTTATTTAATGATGTGCACTGATTATATCGATAAGGAAGTCGAGTAATTGTAGTGCTTGTAAAGAAGCAAGCGCTGTTTGTTCTCTGCTACTTTTTTAGGCCTCAGGATACTTAATGCAGAGACGACATCTGCGAGTGTTGTTCGAAGACGAAACCATTCAATTTCGAAATCGTTCAATTGGGCGGCTGTGGCTTGGGTCGTAGAGCGGGTCGTCCACTAATCATAGGGTTGGCGGTTCGATTCCCGGCCCACGTGACTCCACATGCCGAAGTGTCCTTGGGCAAGACACTGCACCCCAAGTTGCTCCCGATGGCAAGTTAGCGCCTTGCATGGCAGCTCTGTGTGTGTGTGTGTGTGTGTGTGTGCGCGTGCATGCATGGGTGAATGAGAACCAGTGTAAAGTGCTTTGGAACCACTAAGGTTAAAAACGTGCTATATAAGCGCAGAACGATTTCACAAGCATACAAGCTCACGCGCTTTCCGCAGCTTCGTACTGGTCCAGTACAACTACTCCAGTACTGCAGGTGGCGCTGTTAAAATTTCACAACATATTATTTACAATTACATAAAGAGATGAGTTTAGCATGCAGTGCCGGCTCAGTGGTTAAAGGCTCTGGGTTACTGATCAGGAGTTCAAGCCCCAGCAATGCCAAGCTACCACTGTTGGGCCTTTGGGCAAAGCCCTTAACTGCCCTTAACCATTGCTCAGTTGTATAAACGAGATAAATGTAAGTCGCTCTGGATAAGAGCGTCGGCCAATAAATGCCGTAACTGTAAACGTGCTTGTGACAGTTGCATATGAATCAGCTTGGACACGCTAATCTGTAATGACCGATCACGTAGTGTATTTCGCCACACTGTCCATGATCGAGCCCAGCCTTCACATGACGACGTTTTGTTCCACAGCGGCGTCGTATTATTCGTGAAAGCTAGGCAAACTTTATCCAGATAATCCTCAAAGTTTTGGAATATCTTTTTAGAGTTGAGGAATCTGTTTAACAGTTTTAAAGCGTTTAAAGTGGAAAGAGATTTTCATATTGAACTAATCTGACAGAGTAGCTTTGTTTGAATTTCAGCTCCCGCTGCTGAAGTTTTGTTTTGTTTTTTTTGGTTTTTGGTTTTAGCTGCCCAATCAGCATTGCTTTAAACCCTCACACACCGCGCATGTGCCCTCTTCTTCTCCCTAACTCTCACTGTTCTTTCACTTGTGCGCTCTCTCGAGACGTAAAGGGAAGTGTAAACACTGAAATTTAATCTTTTTTTTTATTATTATTATTATTCACGCAGGGAATAGTCACATGATATGGAGTTTTATTAAAGCAGATCAGTTGTATTCTTTCGAGCAGTGACCTAAGTGTTTGTGGTGGAAATTCAGCACAGAGCCAGCTCACACAACTGAAAGAGTCCTGTGCTGCTTCAAGCACTCGATTTGTTCCCATAAGCAGTAAAGAAACTCCATCGCTTATACTTGTTGAGGAATCTGAAGTGCTTTGATCCATGGTATCGCTGACATTCATTCTCCCTCGTGGCTTCATGCCCTGTCGAGGAGTTGCCCAGAGTCAAACTTGGACCAGGAACTAACACAAGTCTGCACTTGTTCCCTCTCTGTCCTACAGCGGTGCGTGATACGCCGAGTTCGAACTGTTCCCTACATTCAAAGATAATTCCAGCATTAAATCAGGTAGACGTCGTTCTTTTCCTAACATGCTTAAAATATAATTATAGGTTGTAGCCGGGCTATTCGGCGTTGTGCTTTCAGATGTTCGGACGTTCTCAGCACGAAGACGTGTTGCGTTTGCACTCCTCACGTTTGATCACACGTGTCGTTTCGCATCGTCACGAGATCTCGGCAAATCAGGTGCCCTCTCTTAGATTAGTCTCCGTGTGATGGGAAGAGCCAGTGACCGACGTCGAACTGCCCTTTCATCTGTGGAATTGTTTGTTATTCGTTCACCAAATGAAACAAAGCGCTACGTGTCACTCAAGCTGATTAAACCCCATCTTCCGAGGCATCCATGTATATAATGAAGGGTTTTCTAATACCCTTTGTGTCTCGATGGACCAGTTTAATACTGCTTGATAAAGGAGGCAGTTAAGTATCTGTACTCGTCAAACGTTACGAGACAGTTGTGATGAGATAAATAGGATAAATCGGGTTTGATTTTATACCATTTAACGAAATCGTCTCGCATGAAGTGTACGTTACGTTTTTACGACCGTGAATCAGTTCACGTACCATTCAAACTCTGTTTTGAGGAAGTTTTTCGAGTGAGAATTTAGTGACCTGTCGACCTTTCCATCTTGGTTTTCTGCTGTTGTAGCCCATCTGCTTCATGTTTCCGTCACATCTTGTGTTCTGAGATGCTTTTCTGCTCACCACGCTTATAAAGAGTGGTTATTTAAGTTAGCTTAGCCTTCCTGTCAGCTCAGTCAGACCCAGTCCGGTCATTCACACCTGACCCGTCTCATCAACAAGATGTTCCTGCTTGCAGAACCTCCGCTCACTGGATGTGTTTTGGTTTTCACACCATTCTGTGTAAACTCTAGAGACTGTTGTGATTGAAAATCCCAGGAGATCAGCAGTTTCCGAAATACTCAAACCAGCCCATCTGGTACCAACAACAACGCCACGAATTATGTCACTGAGATCACTTTTTTTTTCCCCCCCCTTCTGATGTTTGATTGCAGCTTTTGGACCTGTATCTGCATGATTTAATGCATTGTGCTGCTGCCACATGATTGGCTGATTTGGATGGTTCTTTTTCTTTCTTTCTCTCACTCTAACTTTTTTTAATCCCACATTTTGTCTGTTTCAGCTGCAAGCAGCCAATCAGCTTCTTCAGCAGGCTCAGCAGCCGTACAGTTACCTCATCGAGACGGTTCGCCAGCGGGACGCGCAGATCCAGTCGCTAAAAGAGCGCCTCTCGCAGCTGGATGAGGAAGTGAGGTGCGTATTCAGAGCAGTAGTCCAGATTTCAGTTGGGGAAAGGAGCACACCCTCTTTTGTTGTGGAGAGAAAGCTGTTTGACATGTTTTAACATTTGCACTGGGTCACCTCATTTCAAACCGTTCAAGTGCTAAAAGGGATTTCTCTGTTTTTGCACGAGCTTCAGACCGAGCACTAAACGGATACAGGCATAGATAAACTGATCCAGATAGCATCATTGCAGACACAGATAGTGTCGTATGTAGCATTAAAAAAACGCAGGAAGTCATTACTGTTGGTAATTTCAATTCATGAAAGTGAGTTTTTCACTTGCACGTATCCCAGCTTGAACTGATCACTCTGTATAACACCGATATAACATCACCGGCTCATGAATATTTGAACGCTAAATCGTCGAGGTAGTTAATAGCATAGCTGCTGTTGGTGATAAAAATGCTTTAGATACAGATCCTGTGAAGAGAGAGATCATGAGATTCAAGAGATTGACACTAATGTCACGGTAGATCGACACTGTAGATGAGTCCTTACACGCAGGCAAGTTCTTCTCTGGAAATTTTTTTTCACCAGCGCTTAATTGCAGCGTGATGCAAGGTAGGTATTTGTCACACGCGAGAGTAAACTTGCGTGTCTTTGTCTTCAAGGGAAAACTATTCGTACCCAGGAATTCACAAAAATGTCAATTACTCTAAGATGCTCATTAATATTTGCTGGTAATTGTCATAACCATTATTATGAAAACAAACAGTTTCTTAAAAACTCCTAGTATGCAAATAAAGGTAGCTGGGTCGTCTCATGTGTTGCCCTTTTAGCATGTCTTCCTGGAGGCTAGAGGATTAAACAGAAGAAGGAAAAAAACAGTGCCTGTCCCCCTCGAACATCCCTCAGGGGTTGTTTCTGGCTTGACACAAAGCCATGTTTACCTCAGCACTATGTTTTTACTGACCTGAAACCAGCATGTCCTTTGCCCCAAATCTCAACCTTGATTACTTTGAAAAACTAAAACGTGCTTGTGAAACACTTGTTTGTAGCACCCCGAGGTCCTGCGAACTTGGAGAGTATCTGCGTGTCTGCTTTACTTATTGACTAATGATTTAGTGGGATTGTCAATTATTACACACCTGCACCTGTCTAGGCTGATTGGGTTGATGGTTCTGTGGCAAGAAATACGAGAAAACTATGAGGAACAAATATGATCTCATACTTAGTTGTTATTGGAAATACTAGAATCCTATTCACATAATCTGTGTAATACTCGCTGCATGATAAAGTTCCTCCCGATTAATTTGGATACATTTCTCCGTAAACTGAAAGACAGATTATATCTGTAGACTTCGGAATTCATTCTGATGCTACTATCATGAGTTACATCATCGATAAAGATTAGTGAGAATGTTTCAGAAGCAACCATGCAAGCCCAGGCTTTGGCATTTTACTGTTCTGTAATTTTCTGATTGTGAAGCACTTTGGTCAACTCTGTTGTTTTAAATGTGCTATATAAATAAATTGAGTCGAGTTATTTCGTGTCTGTTAGTCTATTTAGTGCTTCTTCCACCAGATGTTACAGTACTATACAGTTATCGTGTGGATTAATCTCGACATGTAAAGCAATAGGGAGTTTGCTGTTTTAGCGTAGGCTCAATGATTCTGTTGTACTGTTTTTTGTTGGGTTTTTTTTTCCCCCCAATTGTATTGGAATTTAATGACAATGCTGCTTTTGATTTCTTTCCACAGTGCAATGAAGAAAGAAAGGGCATCTCTGCTGCAGGTGAAAAACAACATGGCTGCCGATCTGGAGCGGCTCCTGAGCCACAGAGAGGTAACTGCTGACTCAGCCGAGGTAACACCACCTCAGGGAGGTGTTGTCTTGTAATTTGGTACGAGCCGTCGATCCAGGTCAAATTAAGGATTTGTTTAGTGTTCAGTATAGGTCAGTAAAAAAAGAAAAGAACCATTTTGAGATTGAGGTGCGTGCGAGACACAATGAGATGCCGTTATTGGAGGTGCCCGGAGTGTTTCAATGGACCTTGCTGCCCAATTATATACACACACACATACACAGTTGCCTCTGGGTGTTCCCTCTTTGTTGTGCAGACACCGTGGGCTGGCATGCAAAATGCCAGTCACACTCTAGTGACTTCAGGCCTCTGCTTGAACAAGTCGTTCTCTTTCACAACATCACATTGGTGCTTAATTAACGAGATCTGGCACTGGGATGGATGATGCCTATGCAATACCCGAGTATGTAGTTGAACAGCTTGCCCAACAGCACTTGCCTTCATTTTTTTAAGAATGTTTTTTAATGTCGCCATTATTTGCACGCAAATGACCGGAGAACAATTCCCTATTTAAAAAATTTTTTTTGTATGCCAAAGGCAACTGGAAATTCCTGTCATACCACTTAACAGGTTCTCATGAATTCGTCCCATGTGATCGCTCTGATTCGGATCCAATCGTTTTCATCAGGCTGCATGCGAATACAAGACTTAAGACGAAGTAGTAGTAGTAGTAGTAGTAATAATAATAATAATAATACAAAATTCAGCTGTGCTTGTTTTTCATTCGCTACTGAGCCTAATTCCCTCGCCACGCAACCTACGCCAAGCCTAAGAAAGAAGCTCGTAACACATTTGTGAAATTTGGAGCTATTTTGAACCAAACATTCCCCTCCCACCAGCACGGCCACTGCTGCTGCTGGCGCAGCCTTTGCAGAGTGCACAACTTCCAGTGGCATGTTGGCATAAAGCACGCAGTCCTCGCGGACAGCTGCTCGCTCGCACAGCGCTTTAACATGCCAGCGCATATGGTGGCTGAGTGATAAATAGAAATATTAAATGACCCCTGACATGCACACAACCGGGCACATCTATATTCATCACCGAAGGGTGCTGGATGTTCTGTTCGTGAAGAAATAGCGTACGGCGAAAACGTAGTAGAGAGTCGTCTCATGTCCTTCGGTTTTTAAGTCGGATTGTTTTCACCTTTTATGTAATATCTCATCAATGTCACTTTAGTTTTAATACGCAATCGACTTGAGAGACATTTTGGCATCTTTGAGAGAGAGAGAGAGTGAGCGAGGGGGGGGGAGAGAGCCTTGTTTCAGCTCTGATTTCCATGTGGTTTGGAAGCATTACACTGAAACATGTCACAACATCGAGTTGATTATATTCTCTGGTATATCTTTTGATTGATGTATACAAATCATGCAAGAACAAGAAATGGCCATGACCAACAGAACAAAGTAGCACAGTGTGTTGTTATTGTTTTTCTATTTTCAGAGCTGGGCATTGCCAGCATTGTTCAGCGCAGCTACAGAAAACTGAAGTGACAGTGTTTTATTTATGTTCACGATATGTCTGGGAAATACTGTAGGGCATTGAAAAAGCAATTCAGCTATGAACAAAAGTCTAAAATACATGTGAAGATGTGAGATGTGGAGTACGGAGTAAAAACTTTGATAAACAAAGGCCATTTTTATAGCGTTTGTTTTTAGCTAACAGTAAGTGTGTGGCGGTCTGGGAAAAACCATCGGATGGAGCTTGTGTCTGAATTCTGGAAAACAAAACAAAAAAATGAGCAAAATCAGATTTTTCTGCAAATAATATACTTGAACATTTCTACTTTAACACCATTACGGACCATTACGCCGTATTGCACCTGTAGAAATAACCCCAGGTGATGTACTATAATCCCATCCCTGTTGACATGCTGGTAAAAATTCTGGGAAAAGACGTTTTGCGCTTTTTCTCTCTATCGAAACCAACAGTCCAAGTTTAAAACGCGGAACAATAAAATGTAGATGATGTTTCGAAGGACATCTCGGTGAAGCAACATGATGAACACACACCCATCCCTTATCCTGAGCGACTCGATCATTAGTGCTACAGATGTCCTCCGGAAACATTACATCCAGAAAACGTTTACTTTTACTACTGGAAAGTCTTTAGTTTGGAGATTTGTATATAGTGGAATATTCGATCCATACCGAATCTCGATTTGTCCCCTTTAAAATCTGCAACATTAACCAGTGTTGAATATTAAACTTCCTGACTGCACGCTTACTCGTACAGCAGTAGAGATGACTAAGTGACAGATATGGAAGGTTTATCATGGAAATCAGTGAACTACTTACACACATTAAGTTCTATGTAACTTCACTGTCGATCATTTTGATTGAGCTGCAAGCCGAGTTTAAGTCTGCCTCACTGACGGATCCGCCGATTTGCGTGCGTCTTCCTCATAGGAGATGTCTGCCATGAAGCAGGTGCTGGTCAGCATGCGCTCACGGCAGAACCGAGAGCCGGAACCGGAGCTCAGCAGCAGCAGAGCAGTGGAACGGCGGCCCAGAGAAATCAGCAGAACCGCAGACGGGGAGCAGAACCAGCTCCGACCCAAACCTACGGTGTTTGTAAGTGCACACGAGCTCCGTATAACAAACAATAATATTCACGTGAGCACAAAATGGCTTCCTGCTACAAGTCCTGTGTATCTCAGTATGGACAGATGGAGTCTGTTATAGATTATATAATCAAAAAATATATATACTACACCCAATATACACAATTTGTGCTGTTTTTAATTGTAACGTGGATGGTTACTGTTTAAACCGCACTGTCGAAAGCTGAATGCTGATTGGACAGAAGGTCTTGGGTAAGGTTTATATTGATGCAGCTGTTCTTATACGTCACTGTTTCTATAGTAACAACTTGCATCGAGAGTTCAATGACTGACCTGTTAGAAAAACATATATAAAAATAAAACAACAACCTGTGTGTAATTGTCATTGTGATGAAGTTTTTATTTATTTAACATTTTATGGAAGGAGTCTCCAGTGTCAGCACTTGGTAACAGTCAGAGGTAAAGCTGGAACATGGGGAAAGTTTTCAGGACAGGAGTTTATGCATTTTCGTGACATGACGAGCTGTGTGGTTTTGTTTTTGTTTTGTTTTTTTGGTCATTTACCTTTACGAGAGAGAGAGAGAGAGAGAAAAAGAGAAGCTGATGAGAGAATGACTGTTTATAGCCGATTTAATGTACGCGGTAACGGGAACTAACTTTCACAACACTAAGCGTAACTATAAGCGGATAAAATGTTCGTTTCATTTATGAAGATTTGTAATCTTTGGCAAATCGCTGTGGTATGAAAGGGCTAAAATAAATAAATAAATTTGGGGTGGTAACAGTAAATCTTCATCACACCACCCGTCAATGATTATTTTCCTGTAGCAGCATGTCCGGTTATGTACAAGTATACTGGGGTTTTTTTTTTGGTTTTTTTTTGAGTATCATGTTGTAATAATTTATGCATGAAAGGCCTGATCATGTTCACTGTGAATATTCAGTGACTTGAGCTTCGAGACTCTGAAGGAATGCCAGAGCTAATATTAAAGTTGGCTAATAATTTGTGGTTACGATACGCTGCACTTTTACTTTTAAAAAAACAAACAAACAAACAAACAAAAAAAAAACCCCAATGTGATTCTTGTATAACCCGTGGAGCGTTTCACATCAGCTTTCGTACGCCTTCTAGTAAACCCTGTAATGGGCTTGAGGTTGTTTGCTTATGGCAGGCCAGCATTTCGTATCTTTTATGAAACCTCAATGCATCGCAAAGTTCAAAGGAACAGCGGAAAATAGCTTGCTTTCTCTCTTTCACAGACCAATAAAGAAGTTCCTGAGTGGCACAGAAAGCTCAAGGCCAAGTCCAAATGACCAGCGGAGACTTGTTTTACCAGAGGAACACAACATACAGGTTTTATTTATGGACACCGGCGTTCACTTTGTGTACAGTGCATTTTGTACTTTTTTGTAAAAAAAAGAATTATAAATCTGATTTTAAATGAAAACGAATGCATTTGGGTTTTTTTTTTTTTTTTTTTTTGTTTTGTTTTGTTTTTTTATTGCTGTGGAAGTGGAATCTGTTTGGATCTGTGATTTATAGGAGCATTATTTGTGGTGTGTGTGTGTGTGTGTGTGTGTGTGTGTGTGTGTCAGTCATCATGTATCACAAGGACATTTGAAGATGGCTTAAGGTGGGAAGTGTCTAGAATGTTCAGTAGAGCGCTCTTTTGTCTGTTGAGGTTCATTGTAACAGGAGTCTCCTGCCTCTTCTTTTTAATCAGGAAGGCGCTACACACAGTAATGTTTATAAATAGCCAGAGCCTTGCATACCGTAAGACTCGTCTGTCTCCTCTTCTCTCGGTCAATAGTAGTAGTGAGAGGAGGCGATCTGTTTCAATCCTTCTCATTCAACATCTTTGAGGGGGGGGTACAAGTGATTTTAAAATTTGACACTATAATAGATTGCAGTTGTTCATACAAACAAACAAAACATTTTCCTACATTGCAAGAATGTATTTATACTGCACTGATTGCCTACTTTTTTTTTTTTTTAAATTTGACAAATGTTTCATTAAAAAAAAGAAAAAAAGGGAAGAAAAAAAGTGTTCACTCCATGTTTGTTTCATAGCGTTGAAATCTCTGCCCAGAAATTTGATATCAAACTCGGTTAAGTGCTAAACCACATACTGTAGTTCTAACTACAATCAGGGTTGCCAGGTCTCTGCAGAAATAAATAAACAAATAAAAAAAGAAAACCTGCACAAAAATATCTGAAACTAGTCATAAATATTAAGGCATTGGAAAACTTTCTCATTTTTGCATGGGGAATGAGTTTACGTGCATTTCTGATTTACGATATCTGCAGTATGCCTTTTTATCATTGTCTAGTACACTATAATCACCCTTAGGGGGGGGAGGGGAGGACCTGCGTCTGTCTCTAATGTCTGCGTCTCACCTAATAATGAAGCTGTAACTGTATGTTACTATGGTTACAGTTGTTTATAGGAAGCGCATTAATAGAGAACGGTGATTAAACGGACTGGAACTACCTGTACGTTACTGTTTCAACACACACCTTCCATCCAATCAGAATTGAGTATTCAGACAGACCACGGTATAATTTTATCCAAGCAACCTAGTGAACTACGTACCATTGTGCCATCAAACCCTATACTACACGCCTAGTCACTATGGCAACCTGTGATGGTGTAAGATACTGTTTTGAGATAGATGTTTGGATGTAGGCTGGCCCATACTACGTATCTTGTAGGCAGTGGTGATGAGGGAAAAGTCACAGCTTGATACTTGGAAATAGTTTAATGATACTTTAATTATGCATCGTACATGTCGCCAGGGATTCATTTTGAGAGATGATGTAAGGGAACGTCACCCAGTTACATATAAAAAAAAAAAAAACCTCCTTGCAATCCCAATTTTTATGTCTTTCTATCAACCAATCAATCTATTCTTTTGGCTGGATTGATGTGTCTCGGAGGAAGCCTGTGTCAGCCTTCAAACCTCCCGTCCACAACCGCCGTCCTCCACCAAGTGGTAGCTGTGGTGTTTTTATATATATATATTATATTATATTATATTATATTATATTATAAAAAATATATATATACACACACTCTTTAATAACACTATCATTGTGTGTGTGTGTGTGTGTGTGTGTGTATATATATATATATATAATATGTATATGTGTGTGTGTGTGTGTGTGTGTGTGTGTGTGTGTGTGTATATATATATATATGTGTATATATGTATATATATATATATATATATGTATGTATGTATATGTATATATATGTGTGTATATATATGTATATATGTATATATATGTATATATATGTGTGTGTATATGTGTGTGTGTATATGTGTGTGTGTATATGTGTGTGTGTATATGTGTGTGTGTGTGTGTGTGTGT
>JANDJT010000154.1:15268079-15293220 GCA_024331685.1 Stegophilus panzeri | reverse complement strand
TATGTGTGTGTGTGTGTATATATGTATGTGTGTGTGTGTATGTGTGTGTATGTGTGTGTATGTGTGTATGTGTGTGTGTGTATATGTGTATATAAAATAAAATAAAATATATATATATACACACTCACTCTCTAATAACACTATCATTGTGTGTGTGTGTATATATATATGTATATGTATATGTATATATATATATATATATATATATATATATATATGAGAGAGAGAGAGATCTCTAACGTTTTATTTAGGGAATAATGTAAAAATTATAATAAAAAAAATTTAAAAGGAGGATAAAAATACTTTAAAAATAGATTTAGTTTAAGCACCCAATCAGCGCGGACACCTCATCCACTGCAGGCCGGACTACAGAAGTGTTTTATCACCATAGACGATGTATCCTCTTGTCATATCGTTCAGCCCATTATATGCTCTGTACCAATGAGTGTCTGTAACTGCTCTTTAGTGCACTAGTGTGAGATTTGTGTGATTTGAAACACGGGAAGCTCCGCTGAAAGCGCTTAGAGGTGTGTATCTGCTTCACTTTCCTATAATCTCGGGTCTGCCCCGCCCCGCCCATTCAGCAGCCTCATATCACCGAGGCCCTGAGACGGGAGGAGGCAGAAACCGGGATATCCACTGCGAGCACGGGCGCGTAAACACACACACACACACACACACACTCGCGCGTGCTCTCGGTCCATGCGCCACGCACTCGTCTGTCAAGGACACGCGTGATTTTATTTTGCGGACGCCGTCCATCGTCGCGCGCCGTTATGGCAGCCACGCTGTTAACGGGACACGAGGACTTTCTGCCGCTGATGAAAGGCTTTCAGGAGGAGTCCGGTCTGTTCACCGATACCGAGAGGGGAATTGCCAACGAATACGCGCAGGTAATAATAACAATAAACAATAATAATAATAATAACAATAATAATAATCAGCACCATATAGTCTATATTTAGTGTTTTATTGAACACTGTCTTGTATGAAAGATCAGAGGTGTGTCCTTGTCTCACGTCTGAGACGCATGTCTGCTTCCCGTGCCCTCATGCGTCCTTGTTTGTTTGTTTGTTTTAGCACCCGGGATTTCCCCGCGTGTGTTTATATACCTATGTGTTTATGTGAGTGTACGTTTGTGACATGATGCGGGTTCACGGTAGAGTCTCTTGGTTACTGAACCACGACTAATATCTGATTCCTCCCTGCGAGGCGCCTCGCCCTCACACGTTATTCCAGTCGATCCTGGAGTGAAACTTCTCAGCAATCGTGTAAGAGAACAGCTGGACGTCTCTAAACTTCCCCCCCGCAAAAAAAAAGTCCAAAAATAACCCCGTGCACTTCAGGAGCTCAGACCCGACATTCCGGGTATCACCCTGGCGCAAGCGCAAACGAATAACCCGCAGGTTTGATTGGCCATTTCCCGCTGATTGCGCTCTAATGATAATTGGCTGAGGTTTATATGGAAAAGCTGAGTGTGTGAGTAAGTGTGTGAGGGAGCGAATCTGCCCGTTTCCGCGCGTCAGCAAAGTCTGTTTTGGGCCTGCGGTATGTATGAGCTCTGTTTTACAGTGCAGGGGGGAATGTAGCGGATACCTACTGAAGGCTGTGTGATAAATGTTTGGCTGCTGACTGCAAAAACCCGACAACCTCATCCGTCCCTCGTCATGATTTAGGCATGATTGCAGCACGAAATGTATCCACGCGCCGGGTTCCCTGTAGTCTGGACGATTTTCGAGTCCCGTCGGACCTTCCGCAGCTTTACACCCTTTCCGTTCGCTCGCTCATCCGGAGAGAACCGAGACACGGTTGAGCAGTCGAGGGTTAAGCGTCTTGCTCAGAGACCCAACAGTGGCGGCGTTTGGGTTCGAACTCCAATCAGTGTGGCACTGAGCCACCACCCTGACTCCACGTCCACACGTTTTCCCTTTATTCTGGAAAAGGAGTGCTGATGTATGTAGTTGTGACTATGTTACGCATCTATTTAAAAACTTTCCCTGCTGTTCTACATGCATATTTATGCCCAAGTGTTCTCTGCGTCACCTGCTACACACATAGCGCGCATTCCGGACTGCTTCTGAAATTCGACCGCAAGTCATGAGAGCAGTATATATACACAGTAATTTGTTAATTTATAGCCAGTTCGATTATAATAATTTACAAATCTGTCAGGACTACGGAGCATTATGTAAGAGTGACTGAGAGGGAGTTTATTCTGAACATGATTTCTGTTTCCAAGTTCCTTCGAGCTTTGCTGAAACGCGCAGCGCTTCCATTCCACCTGTCAGGAAATCATCGTTCTTTGACATGCGTTCGTCTGTGGGAGTTTAAAGCGAGATCTCTGCTGTTTTTCTCTCCAGGCGAAGCTTGAGATGGACAAATACCTGACACCTCAGCTGCAGGATTCCCTGGCAGTCAAGAAGCAGTGCCAGGATAGCTCCTCTGTGGAGTTTTTCAGCGATGAACAAGGCTCGCCTTACAGCATCAACATGAACGTGTACCTACCTGACATCGCCTACCTGCGTGGCAGCCTGTGCCGCCCGCCGCCGCGGCCCTCCGTCCCCGGCCAGGTGAAAAGCAAACCGGTGAGCTCAACCTTCTCTTCAGCCCCAGACTGTTCCGTCCCTCCTACTCTTCCAGATTTCACGACCATCTTCAGCTCGGCTTCGGCGCCGTGCGCTAACATGGATGCAGGTGACGCTTCAAACGGCGTGTTCATCAAGCAGGAGATGCCCTCTTTCGAGCTTCCCCAGGACGGCCATCTGTTCCAGCTGCTCAGCTCGGAGCTCGACGTTCCCATTCAGGCCGTTTCGGACTCTCACGCTCATGCCATGTCGTCAGAGGTGCACACCTTCCATGACCTGCACTTAGCAGCCACACAGACTGCCAACAAGCCGTACTGTGCCATGCCCACTCCTGCGTACCCGCTCGCACCCTCGGGTCACTTCGCCCACAGCCACACGCAGGTCAAAGCGCCCTATCTTCCTCCCTCGCCGCCAACCTCCGAGCCGGGCAGCCCGGACCGGCAGAAAGAGCTGCTGCACAACCTGACGCCACCGCCATCTTACGCCGCCACCATTGCGTCCAAAATGGCCGTCCACATGCCCGCTCATCAAGCGCCCGCATCCACACGAGCGCCCGCGACCACCAGCGCCGGGGTCATGCCTGTCCGATACAACCGCAGGACAAATCCTGACCTCGAGAAGAGGCGGATACACCACTGTGACTTCCCAGGTATGGAGAAATAGTACTTCATTCTTAACATGGTTGTACCTTGACTTTTAAGAAATTTGACATTTTCTAGAACAACAAAAAGGCAGTGTTGTCGCTCTACTCTGAGTTAAACAGTTTGAACGGTTTTTAGATGGCAAAATCATCGACTCGAAGATACCATCCACTACAATCCTTCACTTACTGAGTGTTATGTTTAAGAGCTGTTTCACATTCAGGTGTAGGTTTATAAATCACACCGATCGCCCTTCCACTCTCCTGCCTTTACCCGAGCACTCTCTTCCTTTTTCTCTTGCGCTTCCTTACCGAGACCGATGCACTGTTGAATAATTCAGGCCCGGGCCAAAGCCTTTTAACCAGGCCTCTGAATTAATGCGAGGGAGCTGACGTCAGATCCCACCCCCCCTTCTCCCCCCGATTGTTATTGAATCCTGTTGCATCAAATTGACCGACCAGATTGTAAAACAGGCAAGCCTCATGACACCATTAATAGTGCATTTACGCTAAGCAGTTCATCTGAAACGCCACGCTCCGCCATTTAGAAGCCATCACCGCTTCACTGAACGGGAGGAGGGGGAGGTTTTACAGCTAACAAGATGAGATTGGTTTTAGCTTCTCAAATGGAATGGAAACATTACCGAAGCCAAAGAAAACCTTCCCACTTAGTTTCCTTTCGACTTTACTGTTCTTGTGACTTGCCCTCTTTGTTAATTTCCTTCATTCATAGTGGTGTTTTTGTTACAGGTTGCAAGAAGGTTTACACCAAGTCCTCGCATCTGAAAGCTCATCTGAGGACGCACACTGGTAAGAACCCCCCCCACCACACACACACACACACACACACACACACACACACACCCGACTCGACCCCACCCCCAAATTAAAGCTGGGTTTTTATTTGGGCCTGTCGCAGCAGCGCCGCTTATTTATTTTGGGTGTTTCGGGTCATGTTGCTAGGCAGGACCGTGCTCTCTGGCATGCCCTCGCATTCATTCCCGTCCACCGCCATGAAAGCTATCCCACACCGTTGACTCGATATTTCACCGGTTTGGTTCGAGCACGAACGGATTCGAGGCTCCGAGTCTCTGAACATCTGGTGTCGCGACCGCTGTTGTAAAATTCAGGAGCGAAATCGACGCGCTACGCAGCGTGACCTTGAGCGTACCGAGGGGAAAAAACAATAATGCGCGACACTTGTTAGGCCGTTTTTCCAAGAACGGACTTTATAACAGCAAACAAGTCGTAAATCTAAGAGCCAGCTTCCTTTTTGGCCCTCAGCTCGCAGTGAGTTTACTCCTGACTCCTGATGTGACCGTGTGATAAATCTCCATTCGCTACGGATTTTTAAAAAGCTACTTTTGAACAAGAAATAAATAAATAAATAAATATCCAGTCCATGAATGACTGTGTGTAAATCATACCATTCTTTCTCTCTTCCTCTCTTTTCTGTCTCCTAAGTCTTGTGTAGTCATTAATGTTGTCATAGCAGTGACACACACACACACACACACACACACACACACACTCATTGTGTTGTAAAATGAACTAAATTATCCCTGCTAAGCTCCAAACTGTTTGGGAGTCCACATTATCTTCCTCAACAGCATCGATTAAGCAGGTTATTTGAACTGGTACAACAAGGAGGACAGGTTTTTCTCTCTCTCTTTCTCTATCGCTCTCTCTCTCTCTCTTTTTTTTTTCTCCTCTTTACGGAGCTTCTCTACTGTCTGAAAGAGGATTTACAATGGCTAATCACCTGGGCTACACTCTAATTCTCCATGTCTCAGGAGAGAGGGGGAAGAAGCCCCCCAGGCGCGCCATGCGCCGAGATGAGCTCGCCAAAACAAGTCATTACAAGATTCCACATTTGGGACTCTCTTCACCTGTGCCTGAGCGCCACACGTACGCTTTTACTTCGCATTTACGCCTAATTATCTTTCAGGCTCTTCTACAGAACCTTTCATACAATATCACAGGTTACTCTAACCTTTAACACTGATTAACTTCAGTTCTGAATTGTCTCCGAATGTAGCAGTTGGCTCGAATCTTAAAATCCGAGGCTTAGACTACATAGCAGCTTTTTTTTTTTTGCTTTTTTTTATCTCCTCTTTCATCGACATTCTTCTTCTTTTTCTTCTTCTTCCACTCGTGATGAAAATCTTTCGGAGCCGTTTTCATCACAGGCTGGATAAAAACCTGTCAAGGCTCACGCCGCGTTTTTCCAGGCCGAGTCTCGTTCTCTCGTGCTTTGTTTGGTTTTCGTACGACTGGCTTTAAAAACGTTAAAGCTTACACATGGGAAAGACAAACACTTCGTCGTGGCAAGTCTTTTTCTTTGGCAGACTTTGCATTTGATCTCGACAAGCCGGGCTTTATCGCACTGCATATCTCTCTCTTTTTTTTTTCCTTTTCTTTTTTCTTTCTTTTCTTTTTTTTTTTAAACAAACAAACAGATTCATCTTGAAGGTTGGATCTGAACCTGTAGGCTTTGTGTGTACAGGTGTTATTCAGTGTGGTTACTGACATGGAACAAAAACAAGAAGATCCAACATGACCCCTGATAACATTTTTCAAATTGTATGGAGCGTCTACTGGAAAAAAAAAAAAAAAAAGAAAAAAAAAAGAGCAAAAAAAAAACAAGGGATCATGGAATTTTTCGCTGAATCTGAAGTTTATTGTTTTGTGGGTTTTTTCTTGTTTTTGTTGTTGTTCTAGGCGAGAAGCCATACAGGTGCACATGGGAAGGGTGTGACTGGAGATTCGCTCGATCTGATGAGCTCACTCGCCACTTCCGTAAACACACGGGCGCTAAGCCGTTCCAGTGTGCCGTGTGCAGCCGCAGCTTCTCCCGCTCCGACCACCTCGCCCTGCACATGAAGAGGCACCAGTCCTAATCACGTCTCACACTTCTTTTACCTACATGCATTTATATAGGGAATACTGTATTCACACACACACACACACACACACACGCTGACAATCACCTACATTCTTTACACACACACACACACACACACACACACACACACACACTGTCAATCGTGCATTCGAAGAGTCACTAGAACAACACACATGTGTACAAGGACGAGCCTTCCTTACGAGGGTGAACGTTTTCCTCTCACGTGTTTGAACAAGCTCTGAGCTGAGCTCCTGATTTTATTGCTACACGGCCAACATCACATGCCTTCGATCCCGTCACTTAAAACTTAAACGTGCGTCGGATCGGAACGACTCGGACAGACCGCGTAACCTTTTTAATGCGAGCGTTTGTACAATTCGACGACAATTTAAAAAAAAAAAAAAAAAAAAAAAAAAACAACCCAAAACATCTGCGTTCGTTTGTTGGCACTCGTTCAGTCGCTCTTCTAATCCTACACTGCCAGTAAAAAGCTTTTCAGTGCTGTATTTATGGTGTAGGATTTTGAGTAAAACTTTAACTGGACTTATTTTAAGGGGAAGAAAGAAGGGGAAAAAACAACAAACAAACAAAAAAAAAAAAAAAAAACACGGATGCGTGAACTGAGATAAATGTGTGTTTGACTCTGGCTTTCTCTGAAGCTGTTGTCTAAAGCGTGGAGACCATTTTAATTGTAAAAATAAATAAATAAATAAATAATCCAGCAAATATTAGACACGTTATACAAATGTATACTGTGATATTTCGGAAATTATTGGAGCCAATGAGTCGAGTACATTTTTATGATGTGTTGCCGTTATGTATAGGCGTAACGACGTTTATGTTTTCTGTTTTTTTTTAATATAAATTCTTTTTATATTATGTTGTGATTTCTACAAAAAAAAAAAAAATCTGAGACCTGACGATGCTTTCGACGTACCCCCTGGACCAAACTTTGAGATCTAACCGATTTCCACCCGAGTTTAATAAAGCACTTATTAAAAGCACCTAGATCAGCCCGCTGATTCGTTCCTTCTTAAATCCAGATTCCGATCTTCCGATTCGATTTTTCCTTATTTCAATTCACATCTGGACACGAGCAGTCATTCCAGATGTTTAAAAGCTTTTCCCTGGCAGTGTGTTTATATATTCGTATATAACGACTGACATCTTGTCGCGTTACCATGGAAAAAAGTTCTACCTTGTCATCCGACGCTGACGATAAAAGCTCATCTAATACTCGTCCTGCTTTTTTTTTTTTTTTTTACCCAGAATTCCACGTTTAGTGACGGTGCACAAAACTAGGACTTTTTTCTTTCTTTCTTTCTTTTTTCCTTTTTTAAACGTCTGGAACTGGAATTAAAAAAAAGGATTTCTCTCCGTCTTTGAAATCTGTAAAAACGCGCGCCGCTTTTCTTTTTTTTTTTGTTTTGCACTTGAATCAGACTGGAAATGGGTTCGATTGTCACTGGATCAAGTACTGTTCAAACCGGACTCCTCGAGTATAAAGCCAATCAACCGGTTTAGTCCGAGACACACTCTCCGACTGCGAGCTGACGTATTTATAGCTTCTGAAAGAAAAGGATAATAATGTACTGCTACTGAGCTGCAATTACGGCCTGAATTATTGAACGGCTGCGTATAAATGGAACGAGAGGGATATTAAAGCGATGCAGACAGCTGATGATTTGTATAGACCTTCTCACTCGTTCACACACACACACACACACACACACACACACGAGCATGCCGGCCATTTTGTTCTTACCGTCACTGGTGCGTTAGCTTGAATGTATAAGACCGCACAAATTGTTCTGTCCAAGTAACACCACAGGAACACATTTCATCTTCAAGTGCCTTCTGGGGTTTTCTTTCTGTTAACAGGTTTTTAGAACCAACAAATAATAATAAAACAAAGCTATGATGTTTACTCTTGGCAGCGATTTGGTTACCCACGACAGCAGCCGTTTTCATTTCTTGAAAAAGAGGGCTATCCTAGTTCTTCCTGTAAAAAAAAATTAACTTATTTATTTCATAGGCTTCATGAAGTGAAATTTGATGACAAATGGGATTTTTTTTTTCTGTGTAACTAAACTACCTTATTGTAAATATTCTTCATTTTACTGTAAATATTATTTGATTGATTTTTATTTTATTGCTTTTTTTTTTTTAAATGAAATTCGAGGGGCACAAGCATATTACTCTGCATCTTTGCGGTGTGTCGATTTTTTTTTTTTTTTTTTTTAATTTTATTTTGTACTTATTTTATAGATTCTCAGATGATATTTCTAAATTCATTGTCTTCAAAATGACAAAAGTTGTTTTTTGCCAACTGAATGAAACAAAACCTAATAAAAATATCACAGTGACATTTTCACTTGTTTGCTTCTTACTGTTTTTATTTATTTATTTATTTATTTATTTATTTATTTTGAATGAACTTTTATCTCCTAAAAAATGGTTGTTATCATTCCTTGGAACTTATCTGCCTTCCGTATACGAGGACAAAAAGGCCGCTGTCTGTTAACAGAGTTAAGGATAACGTAGTCAAGGATAATGTGTAAAGGTGGAATTTCAGTTTTAATCTTTACTTCAGTTCTAAACCCACCTATATACGACACGCATCTGAACGCCAAGTCACATTACCATTCAGTTTACTGGACTGTAAAATCTATAGACAATATTTTAGATATATATTTGACATTATTCAGAATTTTTGCTGCTTTTTATCTACGTACTTCAAGAAACCATATCCTAACAACTGAAAATATATTTCATATAGAAAAAATGATGTAATGCTTCTTATTGAGATCATTATAAATCAAATATAATATTATTCAGCCTGTTTTGAGACGCGTTTCATATTCTACTGGTAAATAATTTTTTTGATAAATCACTGAGTAATTTAAAAGGAACTCTACCAAATAGAAGAAGACTATTTCAAGCTTGAAATTGGTAAGAAAATGTGTAGAAATAGGATTAATGATCTCTTATATTTCGTTTATTGTTAATGCTATAAAAGGAAATACTAGCTAAAGTAGCCAAGATATTTTCACTTGCTGATAATATATGGATTACAAAAGTGATTATTTATAAATTTCACATTTTATGGTGCATATGGACATCATCAACTTATATTCTAATATATATAAATGTGAGATTCATTTTAGATTTTAATGTAATCGTATAAATATACTTACTTTTTTTTATTTTATTTGTGTTTACATATGAGGATAATTGACTGAAACAGGATATAGTATTGCTGGCATGTCTGAAATGAACACTAGCATAACCTGTTAACAACACTTCAGAATAAACCATAGATCATACTTTTAACCATCTAATAGTTCTTATATTTGAAGATAAGCAGAAACTTTCTGTGGGGTAGTATTTTCATCTGTTTAGGCTTACAGCTACACCGACTGACCCGAGAACAGACAACCACAACTTCGTTTACAAAACACGCATCTGAGAAGAGACAGATTGGAAAGCGAAAAAAAAAGAGAGAGAGAAAACATCATGAGAACTCAAGACTTCCACTCAAGACGTCCACGGGAACGTTATCCGCTCTCCAGAAATAACCGATACATCCGATACAATACGGTATTTTACCACAGTAAGTCATATAGTGCATAAATATAGATTTAACACTATGTTTAAAATAAATTGGTGGAAATGTACATTTGTGTCTATATTGATATATACTGTTGAATAGTAAATATATTGAATAATATGCTGACCTGAGAGTAATGAAGTAATATACAAGTGTTAAAATGACCTGTCTTTACAAATGAAGCCATATTTTAGTCAACGATACATTACATTGATCTCTTTTTTTAGAGCGTACACCTTCCTTCAGAATTATCCGTAAGCACAGGAAGAGCTTTAACGACATCAGTTCCTGTAAGTTCACACTGCGAAGAATTAAAAGGATCATGTTTAATAGTTGAATTCACCTTCAAAGCTTTAGGTTAAAAATTTTTTTTGTTTTATAACTTCTCTCAAGTGTGTTTTTTTTTTTTTTTTTTTACAACCTCCCAAATGGTGCTGCTCATGATATGGCGCGTTTAATTAATCAATGCTGATGTTTATATCACCTGCCTGTTGCTTAGGCCTGAGGAAAGAACATGTTGCTGCTGTACATCAAAAGGCAATCAAAAAAAATAATAAAATCTTGGAATAAAAACTACCAGATCAGAAATGTTTGCGCTTTATAAAATTTACTTTCTGATGACTGCCAGCAGAAGGGGGGAAAAAACTGCTAGTCTGACTGTAAGATTCACAGGAGAAAGGGAACGCTAGTTACGTAACTGTGGTTAAGTGAACCCTGGATAACCGCCAGGCGAGGTCAGAATCACATGGATACCTTCTTGTCGATGCATGCATGCATGCCGAGGTGTTCCAAAAGAGCCACAAAGTGATGTATGATGCAGTGTTTGCAATAAATCCTGCTAACATACAGCTGTCTTACTCTGGAACCTTCTCTCTGGATAAGATCTGGTTCAAAATAAGGATCCCTGACAATTATCCGGGGTTCAAAGGGCAGTTACATCACTAGCAAGCTATTTTACCCCACCTATGCACTGATGAGAAATAGTACCATACCGTACTATTACCGTACATGCTACACACAGCTCTACCAGTCTTTGTGCTGTTTTAGACAGAAAGCAGTTTTTAAAAGCATCTTGCAGGGGCTCATAAGGAAGGGACTCCGGTACAAGTGGGAGATCCCACACTGGGCTCTTCAGGGAACCATCAGGGAACCACATTAAAATCTTCAGGGAACCAAAGGGCATGCAGATCCAGTATGCTAGGGGCTCTTATATTTAGGAGTGTTTCCCGGACTGCAAGGTTGCAGTCCTCAGTTTCCACTTCACAGGTAACCTGGCTGGACGTCACCGATCTCCCTTCATTTGGAACAGTAGATCTGCTCTAGGAGGAAGTCATCATGGTGTTCCAACCACTATCAAATGCAGCGGTGGAAACCAAGGCCTTGCTGACCATCTCTGAGCCATGAGTCTGGAGTCTAGTTCTGTTTAACACGGGAAGAATCAGTGGCAAAGGAGAAAAGGGAAACAGTAGATGATTTGCTTCATCCAGGAAAAAGCACAATTGGTAATGAGTTGACTTGGCATCAGGGAAGAGGCGTTCCTAGCCAAACCTTTCTCAGATCCGGGTGCAGACTCCAGGAAGTAAATTGAGTCGAGTCGTTTGTTCTGAACCCTGATGTCTAGCTTTCCTATCGCACCTCTGTCCAAAAGATAACACACTTCTTGGGTCAGAACGACAACCTTGTTGGAGTCTGATATCAATGAGGACCTGAGCCCAAAGGACATAAGTATATATCCATATGACATGAGGACCCACAGATCTGATAGTCACTGCCCAATAAGCAATGTTTCTGAGCAATGCGGTGCTCTTCATGGGTGTGGTCTGAAGGACCATTTAATGCTGGGTGAAGGGTGCTGTTTAGGGCCAAACATGGTCAGACCTACAAGGGATATAAGGGTACGACTTTCACCACCTAGGGCCTGCGCAAGTCAGACAGAACCTCACTGGTGCACTGGTTTGAACTGGTTTGAAGTGCTGTGTGGCCAGTCTGCCACATATCCTGGCCTAGGTCCCACTGTTGGATCAAGGTGTTGATCAGCTCCCTCACAGACTGCTCAACATGTATAGTACCTGTTGGAGCGATTGTCCGAGTGCTAGCAGTAAAATGGTTAATGTATTGCTAATGTGTTCCACATGTGAGGCAATATCATAAGTTCTCACTAGAACCTCATCAGTGTGTCTGCATTCAGTGCTTGGGTAGTATACGTCTGGACCAGGAGTGTAATGCAATGCCACTATCTATATCTGTGTCTGTACCTGTATTCAGATTTAAACCTGCTTGCGCACTTATTCTATTTGTTTGTACCTGCTAAGTTCTTTTTGGTTTGGCCTAATTTAAACCATTCGGGACGAACGAACGAACCTTGTAAATGCGTCATGCTGCAACTCATGTTAACGAACATGGTCTTTTTGGTCCTGCAAGCTTCATACCTTCCACTCGTGTGCCTAGTCCTTGGTTCCACACCTCTAGTTTCAACCCTTTTTGTCAAGCTTTCTAGAAGAAACAAATAGTGCATCTCCTATTAATATCTGCATCTGCATCCATTTAAAACACATATTAGTTCGATATGAATATTGCATTTGTATCCGGTTACATCCCTAATTTAGACACAGCGCTTTATCTGGTAAGACCACCAGCAATGGCAGGCAAGTAGCCCAGGTTAACCTGCTCATGATCTGTCATTTTTGCTAAAAACATGCACCATGGAGCCTCTATTCATGACGTTTTGTTCAAGTTCATGAAGTTGTATGTGTTATTATGGTCTATACTGGTATGCTATAACCTGAAACATACACCTATTTCAGATTTCCTTATCATGGAATGCCATTATACTAATATATTATCACAGATATTGCGGAAAAGTATCTGGTACAAAGTGACTGTATTCACAACCTCTACTCGTACTGGAGCATCACCAAGAAATAAAGGCTAATAAAACTGTATTAGTTGAATATTTAATGTCCCTTAGCTACTTTATTCGCACTACAACAGAAGCATTAACATGGTCTGAGCTCATCTGAAGGGAGTTTACGTCTCGACAGAATTAATGCAGATGAGCCTTATGAGTTTTGAGTGAAAACTTGATTTTTTTCCCTCAGACACCTTTGGCTGTATCACACAGTATAGTATAGTCCATCTGGATTCAGGACATGTAATTAAAATCCACCCTCTCCCGATATCCCAAGACTATCAATGCGAGTCGTTCAACCTGATCATTTTCGCATCTTTAACTTCCATTTGATTCTCGTTAAAATCTCGGAACGATTGTTCCTCTGAGCCCCCGTCTATAGGTTCCGAGAGTCTTGGTGTTTTTCATTCTCTTGCGGGCGGACGGACGTTGTTTGCTGATTGCACTGTTTGCTTTATGAGACATCGGTACTCTCTCGGGGTGCAACCGAATTACAAGCTGCCAAAACGTTGAGGAACCCCTGTGAGCAGAGAAACAATACTCCTTTTGATATGAGATCAGGAAACACGGCGAAGGAAAATAAATGCTTTCATTGCTCCGAACAAGACGGGGAATTTCTCCCTCTTTGCTACATATGTTCTTGGTTTGATTCTCAGGACGAACCTCGGCCCCTGTCCCTAATAGACTTCAGATGTCAAAGGCAGGCAAACAATGGAGGCTCCATTGGAATCTATCAGGAGGTTCTTCAAGGTTGCTCTTGGGCATTCCTCCTACAGGTCTTCTCCTTTCTTTCCTCCCTCTCTCTCTCTCTCTCTCTCTCTCTTTTCCCTTCCCTTCGTCCTCCCCCTTTCCATACAAGAGAGCACCAGACCCCCAGGGTGAACATTATTGCTCTAAAGTTGAAGGCCCCTACTTCTTCTCCCCACTCCCTGGCTTTAGTGAGACTCGTTGCACTTTCTCATAACCTGGCCCAGTTTGATCGATACATAGGAGCAGTGCTTTGCCACGGCAGAACAAAAGCACGACCCCGAGTGTTGTCAAAAAGAATTTGTGCAGCATTGAGCAGCCTGTAGACTGTACAAAGGGATTAATGAAAACTGATGTGAAGTCAGACATGCACATTAACTTTATGCTGTGCTATTTAAGCCTCATTTACTTTCAATCAGCCTCCTGAATGCGCTTTTGCTCACTTTTTTCCCTCAATTTGAATGTAACACAACATTAAATGTCGCTCACCTGATGCTATTATTTTGCAAACCGTGCTATAAAATAATGCTAATGCTAATAAATGACATTTTATGTGATTGTCAACCATCTAAAAGATATCAACCCCTTACAACATGTCATTATTATTATTATTATTATTATTATTATTATTATTATTATTATTCACTTGTCACTCATCACCCTGTAGTGAAGAAAGCATCTCATGTCAGTTTGGAAGCTTTTACAGAGAAGGTGTTAACTGATAAGCATGAAGCTTCACTTTCATTTATGATATTTCCTTTTACCAAACTGTTTGTGCTGATCAATCATAAAGGGAAAAAAACAAACAAACAATAGAAAGCCACAAGATAAGTGACCTTTTTGGTGGACCTGCTGAACCTGTTTGCTTTGTTTTTCTTCCTCTTTATTCATCTTTCCTTATTCATTGGTAGGGTGGTTTTCTCATGGTTATCAAATAATAAAGTTATTGCACTCGTTCAGATTGTCTTTGCTTCCCCTCTATGTTCACAAGTGAGCGAGCTACTGGCTTATGGAGCAGATTAATAACAATTACTGTCACATCTGGGCTTCTGGCATCAGGCCGGTGTTACATGCTGTTTTTGGTGGGATTTTTCCAGTGTAGCTTTACAGACCACCCACTTGCTAGGACAACACGGGCCATTTGTGGAGGAGGACCTGTTCTCTGCATGCTGTGGAAACATAACAAGCCGTGAGCGAACACACAGTGGCTTGCGCTTATGGTTCTAATCACCATCCTAATGCCTTAATGGACAACTGTTTCAAGTGGGTACTTTCCCTTTTCAAACATCAGCTAAGTTTGCTGGATCTGAAGAGAGGCCCTGTAGGAAACTCGGGGTGAAAATGGTAAATGTATTTTATTGATGTTAAACCTGTTTATTAAGCTTATTTGTGGTTCCTCTTTGCATGGTTGACATTTAAATTTAAGAAAATAAGTTGGGGTTTTTTTTTTGTTGTTTTAAAAAAGCAACTTTTATACAGAGCATGATTTGAAAATGATGACGCTTTTCTTTTCTTTTTTTTTTCTTTTTTTTTTTTTTTTTTGCCTGGCTTGAATGCATTGCTAAAGCAGCTGGGATGCTGGTAAGCTACACATGTATGTGCTAAATAAGGGATGATTCATTGGCTTACTGAGCCACAGGGCATGATTCAGCCTCTTCACACTTTCACACCAGTGCGTTAGGAAAACAAAATGGCAGACGTGTCTCAATGAGTTGGCACTATGAGCTTTTAAAAAAAGAAACATGACTGTCACAGTGACAGACTGTATATTTGGAACATTCACCATTGTTTTACAATATTACTTGTTATTAACCTGTGAATAATTAAATCAATCAGCAGAAAAATATTCTCAGAATTGAGTTTCAAATAACTAAATCTTGCTCAAGGTTACCCCCTATTACACCACAAGTAATTACAAATTTTCCCATCGTCTCTTACTAGTACCAATAGCAGTACCACTAGTAGCTTCAGGCAAATCTACAAAGAAGTCAAAAACAATCAAATGCCACATTCGGGACTCTAGCAAAACTCCAACTCCAGTGGATAATTGTTTTTTTTTTCTCCCTCATACTAGACAGTTTCCTATATGCACTCCCTCTTTTGTAACCAGTTATCCACTAGGCGTTTCTGGCCTATAGCAGGTTTTTCTAGCCTAGAGGAGAAACCAAACCCACATGTCCACTGGTCATGACATGTGTTGAATACTAGTTATTTCCTTTTTATTATTATTATTTATTCTCTCCATCTGCCTTGTAGGATTGCAGGGTGATGCCCCAAAAGTTAATGTTTATATTACTCCCACCTGGTCCACCGCAGCAAGACATGACATCCTCTGGGATCCCAAACATCCTAAACAAATAGAGAATAAGCCATTTGGAAGGGAGGCCAAGGATATTATTGTACATGCTTTAGATAATTGGTAATATCACCACTAAGATAGTGGTATGAACACGTGACGAGGACAGGTCAGTGACGCTGTCAATAGAAACCAGAGTCTGTATGGCATTGGCAGTGCTTTTTAATTGACTACTTATTGACTTTTGTTGGGCTTTTCCACGTAAGCAGAAAAAAAATATGACTTAAATCCACTCAAAAGGAGTCAAATCAGTGTAAATGAGAAACACCGTTGTTTGACGAGCACTGTGAATGTTCTTGCTGGACAAGGCCGATCGAGTTGACTGTTAGTATACGTGTCATCTTCTATTAATGACAGACTTTCCTGGATTCTCTGTTTATACTCTGTGGCTGAAAGTTTTGCCTGGTTGCATAGGATTCACGTTTATCTTAGGTGACAGCACATAAGTCTGGTAACATACAAGGCATCAAAATGAAACACAGAAGCAATTAAAGGCTAACACAAAACAGGTGAACACAGTGTGATAACAAACCAATAATAGGATGAGACTTGAGCCGAAACAAACGCACATGGAGTGAACTCAAAACAAACACAAACATAACAAAACTTGTTGCACTGGGAAACACACTGAGAATGTAAATTTGTGACAGCACCCAGGAAAAGGGAGTTTTTCCTGCAACTCATTTCTGTTTTAAACGTCTCACTAAGACTTCTCTGAAATACGGTACTCAGGTGTGCTTAGTGCCACCCCGTGATTCAGCTGGGTGGTTGATAATGGCTATAATCATTCATAACCTTGTGTACAAGTCCTGCCCCTAACGTGATGTAACCCAACCAAAGCTTTGCCAATTACCAAACAGCTAAAGACCCACCTCTTCCGTGAACACATAACTAACCACTAAAAAAAACAAAAAAAAGAACCTTACTCTGGCTCTTACACCTCACCTCAATTCTACACTTTAGAACTTAATTAAAGATCTTGTATAGTAGCACTACTTGTATTGTTCTCTGCTTGATATATCACTTTGCTTGGCCTTTGCTTGTCCTATTATTGGTTTGTTATCACACTGTGTTCACCTGTTTTGTGTTAGCCCTTAAGTGCTTGTATTTCCTCATTTGTAAGTCACTTTGGATAAAAGCGTCTGCTAGATGAATAAATGTAAATGTAAATAGAGACAGGACACAAATTATGAACGTCCATTAAAGCCACCTTGTAATGTGCAAAGCAGAGGAAACATTGCACAAGAAATCTTTCAAATTTATTTCTATTAGGTAGCAGGCTCAATATGGATGGCAGTAGATGAAGTGGATAAAGCTTCTGTATTGAGCTGCCAATTAGTGCCAGCATGATGCATAAATAAGTTATCTACAGTGGTGTCTCCAGCATCACGCTGTACACTGATGACCTCCTACCGCTTTTCTGATACATCTACTTACATTACGATAATCCAAAAGACCTTTTAACCATGGGTAACCATGGCCTATGCTCTTGATTAAAAGCACAGGGAAGCTGATCTTTTATAGATCTTCCAGATGTAGGCATGACACAATCACATACAGTTGGAATATGAAGACATTTTTGAAATGTCAGTGAAGCCTTCCTTAATTAAAAAACGCCGGCTGCTCTGTCACAAAGTACTTAGGTGACTGCCCTTTTTTTTTTTTTTAGATGATTTTTTAAATAAGCGTTTCTATTCAGCTTGTAGCCAGCAGGGACTTGTTTCTGTTTTTATATCCCAGGCATCCTAATTAAGCTAGAGAAGAGGAATAGGGACTGTATTTCAGCACCACTGAAGCAAATTGAGGATAATTGCCTTGCTCAGAGGTATATCAGGAGAACAGGACCCACAGACCTTTTGCTACATCAACAGTTTCCCCAAGCATTTACCAATTACACAGCTGCCATCAACGACACGATGTGTGTTGGAGATGAGCTCTGTTCTGGGCATGCTTAGAATGAGTAGTGCTCGAATTTCCGGTTGAATCGCCAGCATGAAACATACTCCTTCACAATGAATTCACACCAGCCCTGAATTTGAAGTGTTATGTGGCTAATAATCAGGTTCTATTTTACATTAGAGATTCTGCACCACAATCTAATCAAAAAGTCTTATCGAGAAGTTCAAGAGGGGCACTACACAGAATAACCCCCTATTCAGTCTTTCTCAATTTTGAACAAACGACAGCTAATCAGACCACAAGTGCATGTTAGTGCATTCTGTTGTTGTTGAGTCAAGTGGCGGTGGGTGGCACTTCACCCTTGGCCCCTCCAATAACCCATTAATAACCATTAAATGAGATTTTTCTATCGATTTCTATGGTACTTTGCTCCAAGTATAAACTAATGAGTTACCATGTTATCAGCCAGTGGTTATGTCAATACAAACTTCGGCCAAGCGCCTTCTTGAGTGTTCACAATCTCCTTCAAGCTATTTTTATAAAAAGAAATCAGTAAGAATTGTTATTATCAGATGTACGATAAGACACAAAACATATACACATTATATTCCCATAGGTCACTCTCGTGCATTCGAACCTATTTGTATAATATTCAACATGTGGGGACGCTGATAGTTTCAGCAAACCTCCTCCCTCCGCAAACAGCCTAGCTAATTCTCTGCTTTTACCCACAGCCTAGCTATATGATTTATGACTTGTGATTTAGATACTGTTCTGTTTGGGGTGAAAGGCTAGTTTTTCATTTAATTTCCCTGAAGTTTTAGAGCTGATGGCAGTTGCTGGTCAACTGGATGCAAGCCATGATCTTGTCCTTAAAGTCAAGTTTCATCAATATTGAATTCCAACTAATAGTGAGACTAAGAATGAAGAAAGTTGATGCAGTTTGTTCTCCAGTGTGTTTTTACTACAAGTGCTTGGTGGCTGTTTGTTGAGTTTCAACACGTCCCCTGTTTTTCATAAAAAGAGAGCAAATCAGGCTAAATTGTAGACTGCGGTTATGTTTAATATACCGTCATTATGTTAACATCCCACAAGCCCGAGTTCACTGGCTTTAGAAACACATTTGAACCTCTGCCTATTGATATAAAACAGGTAAGTAAATATGTGTAATATTCTGAAACAGATATTAACATTTAAACACACTAATGAAATTTTATATCAAGAATATTTTAATGAATAGTCTTACTTTTAATTGAAGAAAGCACCAGCTTGGGAAGACAAACAACACATCAAAGAAGACAATTGAAATGAGTTGTGAGCAGCGATATGCGGGGTCCAATCACTCTTCGCAAGTACTGCCCCTAATGGCCAGTTCTTACCAAGTTACATAGAACGCAATATAAATTTACAAGTTCTCATTAGCTGGACAGTTACAGATGAACACAGCAATGAAGTACACCAAATTTCAGCTTGATCAGGTTTACAGTTCCTGAGAAACAGTGATTTGAACTTAACCTTCAGGACAAGACAGTTCCTGTTATGACTTATGTTATAGCAGCTATCAACAGTCATTCACTCACCGGCCGTTCCCCATCCCCATCCTCCCCCCCCCCCCCCTCTCTCTCCCTCTCTCACCCTCCATGTTAATAAGACTGATAATGCAGTTTGTTATGCCCTGAAGCGTTTACTGTGACAGAAATTTTACTGAATGTACTCATGCGATAAATAATATACAAGTCACTTTGAATGAGTTGTTAGAAACGATTATGTATTAGAATGAGCACATTAATATAAACCTAGCATTTGAATTAAAGCCAAGGCTACGTACGGTTCGAGCTGCTGTTATCGAAAATAACTGATACCGTCTTTGGACCAATCAGATTTGAGAATTCAACAGTACTTGGATTTCACAGAGAAGTTAAAGGTTTTTTTTGTTTGTTTTTTTTGCAAATTGTCAGTTTGTTCTCTCAGGATAGTCTCTAAAGGTCAACAAAATGTTAGAGCTTGTTTAGAAGAGATGCACCGAAGAAAAGAGATGTCATATTAAAGCACAGAAGCGAAAACAGGATTAGATCCATCGTCCGTGCTGGCCGAGCGCTCACTGTCAATGGTTACTATTTATCTGTGCGCTAAATGGCGACTGCGACTGGCTAAGTCCCAAACAACAGTTCAAATGGGTCGTTAATACTAATGTAGAAATGACTTCTTATGGCTTAGAAGCTGTTCGGTGAGAAGAGCACCAGCTGCACACCTGCCATACACGACCGGCACATGCAAACCGAGAGCTTAGAAGCCTTGGGTTCAAACTATAACACCGTATACAAGCCTTTGGATGCATTTTATAGATATGATATTTACAGACAGAATATATCAGAGAAATGAGTGATTTTACAATGCCTGAAAGTGGTGTTTTTTTTTCTTTATTCATAATAAATACCACATTTCAACAACTTTCCCTCAGAGCAACAGCAATAAAAGACAAGACTGGTCTTATTTTTTTCCACAGGTGTGTATGTATGTATGAGAATGACAGTAAGAGAGTGCATAAAGAGAATGTCTGAGTGTCAATAATCCAGCTGTTGTAAGTGTCTCATCAGGGATCCACACACCTTAGCTGACAGCAGGAATTAGTATATATATGTGTGTGTGTGTGTGTGTGTGTGTGTGTGTGTGTGTGTGTGTGTGTGTGTGTGTGCGTCTGTGTCTTTGCAGTGTCTGAGCCCCAAAAAGTAAGTGCGCATTCTGAAAATATGGTCACTGGGACTGGAGCGACCTGACATTTGACTTTTCCGCTCATAGTGTTCACTTTATTAACAGAGGCACAATATCATTAAACAAACTAGTCAAATTCTCATTTCTGATTGGTCAGAAGGTGTTGATTCATCTTCTGTAACAGCAGCTCTGACAGTAGTACTTATTCAAATCACTAGTTTGTATTAATGTGCGTTCTAATGTTTTATTGTTTTTATACTCCCTACTCACATGCATGGCGGCAATTTAAGCCTTATAATAAGCACATTTTTATAGTAAGCAAATAAAAAGTGTTGTTATATAACAAATACAAACATATAATCATTGATATGGTGACGTGTGGAGAAGTTTATTTGAGCGTTTATGGAAGGAGTCTCCAGTGTCAGAGCTTTTCTGGTTTCTCTCTAACAGAACAAGCTGCATTTTTTTCTCTTATTAACTTCATGAGACTGTTTATAGTTGCTTAAATGCAACTATAAATGGATAAAACATACAATAAATAAATAAATATTACAGTACAGTGACTTTATGTTTTAAGAAAATAATCAGTAATCAAGGTGGGGTGATGTGGCCCACCTCAAAGTGGATTATTTTCCCATAACAGAGCATCATGAAGTGTTTTATTCCTTGTGTATTATTGCTCCATGCAGGGTTAAAAGCTTCTGTGAGTTCATTTGTATGTGCTATAGTTAAATATATGTTTTTGAGCCAAACCAGCCTAGCTTCATGATCTGCAAAGTTATGTTAATTTAGTTTCAGTTTACGCACATGACGTGCCTCCTGAGTGCATGTAAGTTCACATTACCTTTCATAATGAAAACACGATAATAGAAAATGCACGTTAAAAGTGAAATCAAAACACGAAGCGCATCTGAACTGCTGTTTTAGATCGTATTCTTATACAATGTACGACACAAAGGTTTAAGAAAATATCTAAGAGAAATATCTGGATTGAATCAACTTTACGAAACAGCACCAATGGAAACTAAGAGCAAACATGGTTTCAAAAATTTCAAGATTACTTCATGTCTTTATTTAATGTGTTACTGTATATTTATGCAATATCATTATTTATATTTATTTCAGTATTGCTTTAATGTTATGGTTATGGGAAAAAAGTTAGTTAAAATAAATCAAAAAGTAAGCAGTTATGTAGAAGGAACATAAGGGAAGTATTTCCCTTTCACATAAAGTTGGATACATTCAAATCTTTTGTCATGTTAGCAATCTAATGTTAGCATAGTTAGACAACACCAGGTATTCATTTTGAAAATGTCATTTCTGCTGCTTTCAGATGAGTATGTGTTTGACATATTTACTAGAAGATTCTACATAAATGGCCCTTTTTTATGATATTCACCAACTGTGACTTTTGGCATTGTTTTTTTTTTTTTTTTTCAATATAGTGGAACCCATCAAAGTTCAGTTAATGTTCGATTTTAGTTATACGGAGCCTTTTCCTAGTTGTTTACCTACACAACTGAGGAAAATGTTGACATACCTGACAGTTTTGTCTCGTTTCCTGACACTTAGTTTATTTTGATTAAACAGAAACTATTCGAATCTTTACCTCAGTTATTAGCTCGCTAAATGCTTGCTGTCTGTGTTTCTCAGTTGCCAAGCAACAACTTTAACCACTTAAAATGGACCTAAAATCTAAATTTGGTGTTTCAGAGATTTGTCACTTAGTGTTATGGACACTAATATTATATTATATCTAGAAAAAAAGAACGTTTTTGAGATATTCTCTTCACTTAAAATGATTGAAAAATATATTTTTTAAATAATTCATCCTTTACTAGTCTTGCGTTTGTCCAGTTAAATTCTTTCTAGGACCCAGAGGCGTGTCTTGCTATATAGTAGCCGCTTATTATCAGCAAACATGGTTCATCAGTGTGTTTTTGTCTGTGTGATTGTTCCCAAAGGTTATTTATTTGAAAAGTTTATTCATTTGGAATAGGGTTCGAGTTTAAGTTGGTGGTTATTTGACAGGCACTTTTTTCAAAGGAGTTTTTTTTTCACCAACTTGGGCCAGTTCTACGTCGGGATAAGATAAGATAAGATAAGATAAGATAAGATAAGATAAGATAAGATAAGATAAGATAATATAAGATAAAAATTTTATTGATCCCACACTGGGGAAATTCCCTCGTTACAGCATCTCAATTACACAAAAAACAGATAAAAAAAAAGAATACACATTAAATAGGAATAGAATTGAAAAAAGAAGGGATGTGTTGCTACCTCAGACTGATCGAGAACACAGTATCCGATATTACACTTATTAATTTTATACTGTGTTAAAGTTTTATTGTGTTATATATTGTTATATATTGTGTTAAAGTTGACATACATGGGACAAACTTCCTCTAATCTCGAAACTGTTCTCCATATTTAGCTAGTACACTAAGCTACTGTCAAGTTGGTTTAAATTCGGTGGCATTGTGGCATGGCATATCTGGAATGCTATTGGCTGTTGTGTAAATCAGTCAAGCGCTTCAAACATGTCTTCAAAGGAAGTACATCAGCATGTGGAATCAGATCATGGCTTTTCTGGATGAGCATGATGAATGCAGCATCATTAGTGCTTATCACTAGAATTCATTACATTAGTAGCGGTATTCAGCGTATGAGCAAATGGACAAATAACACTCTGTGTGTGTGTGTGTGTGTGTGTGTGTCTGTGTGTGTGTGTGTGTGTGGACAAGTGTGCATTGTAATTGAATTCCTTTCTCTAGGCGATGTGGAGCAAGTAGCCGGCCTGTAACACAAAACCAGCCAGGTTAGAAGGAACATGTGCTGCAAGCTGAGAATCCGTCTCTCTATGACCGTGTCTAATACAGGGGGGGAATCCACTCACGCACTCGTCTTTCCCCAGTTGGGCTTGAGATATTGTGTGGATTTGGGCTTGTGTAGGAGGTGAGGATATCGGAAATGTTCGAGTTTAAAAAGCCCCCAGACTTGTCTTATTGTTAGCTTATGGTATGGATACATGTGTGCGGGTGGACAACCGCTCCGAGACCTTTTTTCTTTTTTTCCTCCCCACTTACTGCTGCCCTGGAGGGCTTCTAATGGGATCTGTAAGCTTTTATTTTCCCATGCTCTTTTCAACACACACACACGCAAGCACACGATACGCACGTGGACACACACTCATACATACGCACAGGTGGTCCGATGATGGATCAAAACCTCGATACATCTCTCTCTCTCTCTCTCTCTCACATACACACACACACAGCTGTGAAGCGTTCATTCTCCACATTCTCCACCATGTTGATGATGGAACACAGCAGTCATAACTCCCATTTCTAATAATACTTTGGAGACCTGGGATACAATAGCATTATAAACACACCAACAGCATTATTCTGTCGACCCCATAACCTCCGCCTCTGCTTCATACACACACACACACACACACACTGTCCTGAGTGGGATGATGTTCTACAAGGATACAGATGTTCCTCAATTACTTCCATCAGCACTTAAGGATCATGTTAGCCCTTTCCACAACTATTTGGTTGGCTCCTTCGGAAAGTTTACATCAGTCAAACAAGCCTCCACCCTTCACATAGGAAATGACAACAACCTACACGATACCACGTACACAATTTATATCAGGGCTGATCATTATTGTGCAACATGGACATTTTTTTGGAGCACAGAATGAAACAGTATAAAATGTGTTACTTTTAATGACAAATAAATCTTTAATTTCAATGAATATTTGTTTTGATGGGTTTTTTCCCCCTTTTCTATTCCTTAATATAGAATTTCTTAGTGTATGCAGGTTACATACTTTGTAAAGCGATTGTTGGTGTTAGAAAGTTGCTAAATAAATTGAACATATGTAGTGTAATTCATTCCATCCATCCATTTTCTGCACCGCTTATCCTACACAGGGTCACGGGGAGTCCAGAGCCTATCCCAGGAAACTCGGGGAATAACTCCCTGAAAGGGGTACCAACCCATTGCAGGGCACAACAACACACACACTACGGACAATTTTGAGATGCCAAACAGCCTACAACGCATGTCTTTGGACTGGGGGAGGAAACCAGAGTACACGGAGGAAACCCCCGAAGCACGTGGAGAAATCGCAAACTCCGCGGACACAGCGTGGAGACGGGATTCGAACCCTCAACCGCGGAGGTGCGAGGCCACACGTGCTAACCGCTAAGCCACATATCACAGAATGTATTTACTGATTCAGTTTGCATTTGAGTATTACTTTGCTTTCTTTCTTCTTTCTTTCAAACACAGTGTGTTAGTTGAACTGGGAAAATTTCAGTTTCTTTTAGAAGGGGGCGGGGGGGAGCTTTAACATTTGCAATGTTGATCACAAAATTCATTTGATGCCAGAAAAAAATAAAAACCAAAGCCATTTTCTAGTTTGTTAAAATCATTATGTGGATAAAAACGGCATTATATATTTAGTGGCACCATAAAATGTGTTCGTGGACTTAAGCTAAACGTGTGAAAAATGAAAGAAGTTAAAGTTATTTGTCTACTCCATGCACAAAAATTCATGTCTTTCATGTCTTTCTGTGATTTTCTGATGATCATTACTCAGAGATTTTAACTTTTAAAGACCAGGGTCAAATGGAAAGTAAAAATGCACCAACATACCTCAGATTTTTTTAAAGGGACAAAATTTGCTTAGCTGTGTGATTTATTAAGTATAAATATATATGTATATCTATATCTATCTATCTATCTATCTATCTATCTATCTAT
>JANDJT010000154.1:15139568-15170754 GCA_024331685.1 Stegophilus panzeri | reverse complement strand
AACAGTGTAATTCTTGGTGTGTGTGAGATCGAGAGAGAGAGAGATGTATAGAGGTTTTTGACTTTGTCACTTTGGACCACTTCTTCTCTCAGCAGGTGGTTCATTATATCCAAAAAGAGGAACATCGTCCCACTCGTCCTCTCACTTGCTCTTCCTTTTCCTCCTTGGGGCTTTCATATTGTGAACGCTGACAGCCTCTGAGCTCTCGGAGTGTTCTGCTGTTGATATGCAGATCAGGAAAGCTAAATGTCAAGGAGGTCGTTTTGAGGAAATGTATTTAAATGTATGGTGATTTATTACGCTTTTGTTCGACTTAATAAATGGCTATGCATAATAGAGCAGGAGATCAGGAAAATGTTTTGCCAGTAAACACCGCTCTGTGGCTCATGAACCGAGCGGACGAACGGAAAAACCGTGTCCCCGGAGGAACGAGAAATGTGGAAACGTTCGCAAATTAAACTATTGTGTAGGTTTTACTTTGTCATTTATTGCTCCTTGTTTATTGGCGTTGTGGGTTTGGCTTCCTGATTGGCTGACGCAGGGAGCTAGTTTGGGTTTATGCTCAGGACAAGGTGCTAAATTGAGACCGTTTATCAGCAGGACCGCGCCTCTGGGACAACTCGGGTTGTGTCTGGTTTTAGAGTTGTCAGATTTCCAGTGGACGTGGAGGAGGAGGAGGAGAGAGACGGTGAAGGAAGATGACAGGATGACAGAGATGAGAGCTGGTGGGTGGATACTGAAAAAGAAGGAAGAGTGTTCACACTGATTGTGACCCAATGAACATGTATAAAAAAATTTTTTTTTTAAATAGCATTCCAGTTTTAAAGAAGCTTTCCTTTATCTTCTTTGCTTCCCCTTTTTCTTTTGTTTATTTCTTCTGCTTTTTTCCCCCTATTTCTGTCAAACGGGGGGGAAAAAAAAAAAAAAAAGTTTGGTTTTCTTTCTTTCCTTCCTTTTTATTTTGCACTTTTTTCTTGTATTTTTCTTTTTCCTTTAATTTCACTTTCCCCCTCACTTCTTTTTCTACCTTTTTCTTTCTCGCTCTCTATTTTCCTTATACTGTATTCTTTTTTTCTTTTTCTTTTTTTTTTTTGTTTTTACTTTCATTCTATGACTCTCTCTCATAGTTCCACAGCTATCCTTCTCTTCAGGGAAAACCAAGACAGCTTTATCCTTAAATCACATTTGCCCCACTCAGTTTGATGAATGGAAGTGTCAAAAGTTTACCATAATCATTAATACAGACAAAAGCTCTGTTTACATTCTAAAGGTCACATGAGTAATCACTCACGCTCAGAAATGTTTCAGTGTATAATTACTCTGAATGTAATGAAAACACACCGCTAATATTAATATCCAGACTCCACAGGGTACAGTCCAGACAGGTTTTCAGGATCTACAAGGAAAACAGCCCTTTGGGTTTGTGATTGAACTGCTTTTGAACTGCATCTGTTTGATTCTGTGATGAAAACCGAGGCGATGCTAAAAATAAGTGTCGTTGCATGACTCACCGTGCTAACGTCTGAGGAAGTCGTTTTTTTTTTTTTTTTTTCTTCTTCTTCTTTCTTTCTTTCTTTTCTTCTTTTTTCCCCGAGCTGCACTATTTTGCTGCAATAGACGAGAAGCGTTGGGACATTTGCTATTGTTTTCTCAATTTTAGTAAACCGCTTACTGTACTATTTCTGTTCCATCAGTGTGTGAAAGCTTCCTCAGTTCTCCCTGAGCATGCCAAAAGCGCACTCTCATTTCTGAAGATGCTGCAATTTGGCTCAGTCTGCCCATTATAACTTCTGTCATTCTGTCTCTTAGACTTTATATTTATATACATACTGCTTTCTGTCAGGCCTGCTTTCCTTGCACATTTACATACTGTGTGTGTGTGTCAGTCAATCAGTCATTTTCCACATTCTCATAATGAAAGACATGCAGTATGAAGCCTTTGTGCGGTTACCAGGCAGTCGGGTCTTATTCCGCGGTCTCTAATAGATCATTTATTTTCCTTTCATTGGCTTTTGACTCATCTCTAGATAACAGCGGTGACACTGGGCCTTATTTAAAATTCCAATAATGTGCAATCTGTTATATTCCTACAGCAAGAGAGAGAATAAAAGAACAGGGGGATGGTGCAAATAACCGATCTTCCTGCCCTTTAGAATGAGGGCTAATCTTATTGACCTGGGTCAAATTACAGGTAATGCTTAGCTAACCCCTTTGACATAAAATTCTCTGAATATCACAAATTTTAAGATTTTTTTTTTTTTTCTTCCCCCCTCCATTGGTGTCCATGAACACTGTTGCTAGGCAACTAGAAAACTTTACGCTGAGGCTACAAATTTTCCTAGCTAGCACACAATCAAGCCTTTTTTTTTTTTTTTTTTTTTTTTTTTTTTTTTTTTTTTTTTTTGACAGACAATATAAAATCAGAATGACAGTGTGGGGGGGGGAAATGAGCCAAAGCGGTCAGGAATGTTATTATTAGAATGTTATTAACATACTAAGAAAAGACTCTCTATATGTAATTGCACTCTTACTGAACTTCCATGGGTTCACAATATGGAGAAAGGTGTGTGTGTGTGTGTGTGTGTGTGTGTGTGTGTGTGTGTATGTATAATCTAATATCTGTAGTGGTGAATAACACAATCAAGCCTTTCTTTTTAAAAGACAATATAAAGATAAAATGACCGGGGCAAATGAACTGTAATAATACCAACATTTACCTCAGATATGTTGTTAAAATACAAAGAAAAGACTTTGTATGACTAAAATCACACTTCTTATTACACTTTGCTTTGAACACAAACCTAACGGTGTTTTTGAAAACATTGTTGCTAGGCAACTGGAAGTTTGTGCATGAACTTGCTAATCTCTGAGACTGAAGATTTTCCTAGCTAGCACATAACCATCAAGTCAATATGAAGATAAAATGACGGCGGATATGACAAACAGTAAGAAATACCAACGTTTACTTCATATGTCGTTAAAATACAAAGAAATGAATCTCTACACAGTTGTGCTCATAAATTTACATGCCTCTTTTTTTTCAATTATTAACCTTTTTATGTAGATTTTACAAGAGGTATCATTAAAATTCCATTCAAAAAAATGGAATATAGTCCACAAGACACAATAACTGAATTTTCATAAACGAGCCAGTTCAAAAGTTTACACTTGAACCTTGATTCTTAATACTGTTAGTACCTGGATGATCAACGACTGTGTGTTATGATTTGTTATAGTTTGTTCATGAGTCCCTTGTTTGTCCCGAGCAGTTAAACTACCCACTGTTCTTCAGAAAAATCCTCCAGATCCTGCACATTCTTTACTTTTCCAGCATCTTCTGTATATTTTTCCCCTTTCCAACAGCGGCTATATGATGAGATCCATCTTTTCACACTGAGGACAACCGAGGGACTCGTACACGACTATTACAAAAGCTGCCACCATTCACTGCTGCTCAAAAAGGTAACACGATACATTGAGTCAGGGGGGTGTAAACTTTTGAACATGATAATCGGTGTAAATTGTTAACAGTTCTTGCTCTTAAGTCATTTATGGTGGCTCTGAGTGGTTTAGTTAATAAACCCTTGGTCCCCTGAAGGGTTCAGGTGTATGAGAAATTGTTTTGAGGCTTCTGGACAGCAGAAAGGGGCCTCAATGGTGCACAGATTTTCAGCAAAAGAGCTTCAGGGTGTAGTTCTATACTTCCTAACTGTTTACTCAGCTGCAATACTATTATAGAATGGACATATGGAAAAGTAGGGTTTGTGTGGACAAATGTTGGCAGCAGAAATAAGTGAATTGTATATTATAGATTTTGGTAATACCGGGTTATCCTCAAACATAATGACACCATTTTGAGTTGAAATCATTGGTGTTTGCAGCTGAGCCTGCCTTTTTTCTTATAGCTGGGTTTAGGGTTTGCTGGTCGATGTATTTCTCAAAGAAATTCCATGGTGTATATTTAAGAGTTGTTTTGTATTTGTTTGAAAATCTTGTACAAGTTTTACTGTTGTTTTTAAGTTAAAGTATGATCTTCAGTCGTGCACCTGTAAGCTCGTGACTTCAGCTTTCACGCATGCTCCGTCCCTTTCAGTTTGTACAGCGAAGCCGTATTAATTTGTACTAGAGGAAGGAGTAAGTGGATTCGGATTGGATTTTGGCTAGTCTGGCAGAATACCCAGTAATTAATTGACCATTTAGTTGGCCAATGTTGTTCTCTCCCAGCCCCCCCCCCAAGGTTTTGGGAATAGAGATTAGTGGTCCCTAGCCCTGAACCTGGATTAATGTCATTGTGCTCTCACACACCTGATCCATCCTGTGTAATTATGGGCATATTGAAACTGGACTCGATGACTTACCATGACGTTGGGTTTGTTTTCTAAATAGTCTTTTTAGCAGGATGCTTGGCGTTTTCAAAATGCATGCATTCAAATCTATGTCACCAGTGAGTTATAGTTGACGTAATGCAGTTAAGCATGCATACTTCGCTCATTTGGAATAGAGGGGAAGTGGCATATGCGGCAATAGTGGTTTTTTTGGTAATTTGTGGGTTTGAGTAGGATGTCAAATAAATTTTGTGCAAAGATACGGAGTAGCACGAAGTGAACATTTACTGTCCTGTCATTTTCTCAGCTCACAAATTTGTGTTGGTTAAATTTGACATAAAAATTTAAATCGTTACCAGAATTTTACTTAGTGACCCATTCCGTAGCACAACATTCTCACAGATTTTGGAGGTGTTCATGCTGCCTCCTTTACATTCCACCATGAACTACGCTTAACCCAAATCCATTTGATTTGCTTCCATGCAAATATGCATTCATATAAATCAGCTTGGTGTGCATGTATACATGTATTCACACTGCGGTACCTGTTTATTAAATGTACTGGTAATGTAAGTATGTGTAAAGCAGTGTCGGCCGTCAACATTGCCAATGCAATAGTTCCTTCAAAAGGAGAACATCATGATATTTACTCAACTTCAGCTTTTACACTTGCTCTTTTTTTTTTTTTTTTTTTTTTTGTTAGTCATTAACGTCATTAGTTACCACTTCCACAAAGGTTATTCTTTTCGGCATGTTTTTGATTTCGGTTACACAAAAGGTTATTCAGTTAACCCATCAGGATGGAAAGAAGGATAAGGAAGTGTGGCGTATCGGGACAGAAAGCAAAACTTCAACTGGCTTCAGTGTACACCCAGTTATAGAAATGGACCATAATGCCATAATTATGCTTTTAACAGTAATCCTATCAACTGATATCAAACTTTGAACTACGAGTCTATATACTATAGTACTAGTTTTCCACTACTGCAAAGTTTTTGCACTTGTTTGGTGGATGTTCTGCAACATTGCTATATATAAAAAAGTCAATTTTCAATAATAATGAAACGTTAATTAGTACAAGAGGAATAAAACACTCTTATACCACATCATCCTGTCATTGTCACCCCACTGATTTTATTTCTAACTTCTGACAAATGTAAGTATAATGCTGACACTGGCTTACAATGGGATATCATAGGGTAAGTATGGTTGTTCTATTCTTGACTTAATGACATCACTGTGGTTCTTGGGTTAACTGTTATGTAATAGTACAAATGATTACATATACCAATTATATTGCCATATTAATTATGGGTTGTCATGGTTTTTAGCATGTTTTCATGTTCTTTTTTCCAAACCAAAAACCATGGTTTACTGTCGTAAGGGCCCAATGACTGATCATCAACAATTGGAATAACAAGCAGAGCAGGGTTTTTTTTTTTTTTTTTTTTTTTTTTTTTTTCTTTTTTTTTTTTTTTTTTTCTCTCTGTGATTTTGGAAGTTAATTAAATTTGTGGTTTTTCTGGGAATAACACACACTTGGCTTTTGCTCCCCATTCTCATTGGCTAGCAGCCCAGAAGATGCCTTGGCAAACCTGAGAGGAACTCTGAATTTAGTCAGTCGTAAGGTGACTTCTGGTGCTTGGGAATCTGTAGCTTTTTTTTGCTGAAGTAAACAAGTAGTTATTTCATGAGGTTCCTCTGTTTTGGTCATGTCTTTCCTTTCTTACGCTTGGACAGACATGAATGTGTCATTCTCTTAAATGTGCTGCAAGAAATTGTGGTGGTTTCTGCACGCCATCTAAAACCAACCATTTTTGGTACACATAATTATATTGGTCAAGAGTCCGCCTCTGTGGTCTCTCCAACGGTGAAACTAGAAATTATGCTGCTTTTTTTTTTGTTATAATTGCAGAAGTTATTTGTACTTTTCCAAGCCACTGACTTGTGATCCCTCAGGCTACTGGCACAGTGTAATTTGTAAGTTCAGACTTGTGTAGTTACATTCTCTGCTCCAGGCCTGGTGTGAGAATAAAATGAAAACAGCACAGTTTAGGCCCAGTAAATGGCTTGAATCCTTGTCCCAGCTCCGTGTTTTAACTGGCTGTGTGTGTGTGTGTGTGTGGGGGGGGGGGCTTGACGGGCTTTGTGCTGCTTCACGATCAGTGGACCACCAATTGCTGCCTCCTGGGTGGTCGCCATAGAAACAACAGTATGAAGGAGGTGGTCAACAGAGGGGAGGACAAAAAGGTATGCTGGTGACTCATTGAAATAAGTGTGTGTGTGTGTGTGCGCGTGCGCAAGTATTCCTCTGAGATCTTTCTTATTGACTGTTCCATGAAGGATTAAGCCAAGTTTCCCCTTGGTTGATTAGAAAAGGAGGAGGCTTTGTTTAAAGGGCTGTCATGATGAAATGGTGGGAGATGGGAGCAAATTTAGCTCTTTCCATCCACCAAGATATGACTGAACAGCAAGCAAAAGTCACTTTCCCATATCAAGCCTCCGCTCCTCCTCCTAATCCCACAGCTGGTTTGGTTTCCTTCAAATGGACAGCAGGTTCGACGTACAGTTTTTCCCTTTTGTGCGCCAACAAAAATGACAAAACACTTGTTTTGTTTTCAGGGAACTATTGCAGTATAATATGCAGCATGCAGGAAACAGCCGGGTTTCTATTTCATTAGCATGTCTGTTTTGAATGTTGATGAAATGTAATGCAATTCTCCTCTCCGTGTCTGTACTGTAGTTCTAATATCTGCTGAATCGTCCCGGGCTCGTTATGATCTTTAAATTATTTTTCCAGTTAGAATAACAAAGCCAAACTGCATGTTTGTCAATCATCTTTGATTAAAATATAATCTAGACTCTTGGAGGGTGGGAAAGGTCTCTTCGAGGTTGCTTAAGGGTTCATTGGATAAGCTTCTTAAAAGGGTTTCACTCTGAACTATATACCTTTTTTAAAGAGTTCAGACTCCATGGCTTTGGACAAAAGTGATGACATGAAATGCCGGTACAAAACCAAACATCCATTCATCCATCCGTACCTCTGTACCACTTATCTTACACAGGGTCACGGGGAGCCTGCAGCCTATTCCAGGGGACTCGGGGCACAAGATGGGGAACACCCTGGATGGAGTGCCATTATTATTTATAAACTTAAACTATCATTAATGGTTAAACATCACAAGATATCTTATCACCATTCAGGCATGTTAGTCGCTTATCTTGACCTTTTGTAGGCAAGGAATTTTATATAACTCGACTGGCCCATAATGCATTTTGTTTTAATACCCCTAATATTAATAATATTCTAAATGTAGGTCGGGAGTGTCGGACAGCAGTCCCACAGAATCCCAGCGTTTTAGCATATCGGTTCATGAAGGTTTTACTAATCAGCTGATGTTCTGAACGAGAGTGAACTCTGAAGTGCTTTGGCCCTCGACTCGGCCTCCCTACCCTTCATTACTGGTTCATATTTTGTGAAGTGAGGCATGGCGTAATTAAATGCTTTTATAGAAATCCAAGTGACTTAGAAGTGAGGAAGTGTAGAGAGTAAGCATCCAGCTGTTGAAGGAGACCAATTGAAGCTTTTTATTCAAGGGAAATCATGGGAAAGTTGTACGCACTTTTTAAAATCTCGGTGCCGGAGTTTTACAGTTCTGTAAAATCGTTCCATAACTTTTTGATTGATCTTTTGCCCGTTTTGTTGGTGACGCAGAGAAATATGCAGAATTTGTTCTAAAAGAAATTTCCACCATCCGTTCTGTGAATACGTGGCAGTTCTTGAATGAAACAAGGTACATGCAATTTAAATAAAATTTGAACGGCGAGTTTAAAACGATACATTGAATGAAGTCATGTGAAGTGTGATGTTGATCCAAAACATTTGGGAGGTTTGATTTTATTTTATTTGTTTTAATTACTGTTATTTTTTTTTAATAAGGCTTAAATAATGTAGCGTAATGGATTAGATGGAATGAAGACCATTAACAGAGGTTTGAAGTTAACATTTCTAACATTTGCCATCAAAATTCTATTAATTGTACATTATGATTATATTCAAATCTGCTGGGGCTTTTTTTCAGTACAGGGTAGAATGGTGAACTCCTTATGTATTGTAATCACACATACTATACGAAGTGGTAAATAGAGGTTTGGTAAACACTCAAGTATCCCTTTAAAATAATATTTTAATAAATATTTCCCAGATTTTCAGTTCCTGTAAATTATATTCTTAAGCAATCTCCTTGGGCAAGCTTACAGGTCTGGCTTCATCCTGCTCTCTTGTGTTGACCTCAAATGCCTTTGTTAAGCTGTGAAACATCTGACTGTGGAACACAGTGCATCCTCTGTTCTGACTTTGTGTGGGAGAAGGGTTTGGAGCTCGGGGTGGTGTGCGAGGAAAGTCCCATCGGCTCAGGGTATTTCCTAACCATGTCAGTAAGACCGTTCACTACACCATCACACACGCTTTGTAGTCATGGTTCTCTACTCCCCCCCCCGACAAAACAGAAGTGGGACTTACAGAAGGTCAATGTGCTTTAGGCGTTTGATATTTAGGTCAGGACTGTCCCCTTCTCTGTTCAGATTCTCTGCGAGTGTGCTCATGACGGTACTGCACAAATGAAATGTCCAAGAAGGTCTGTGTACTACACAACAGAAAACCGGTTCGCCCTCTTGGCAGGAGATTGGGAGTTTGAATCCTGATGATGCTACAGCCATCCATGGCTGGGTGTCAAGAGCGAATAACTTTCTACCCCCCTGTCAACCACAGTGATATTGACCAACTGTGGGTGTATGTGGAAGAGGGCAGATAGCGCTTTCCTCAGCGTTTGACAGTATCTGTTCATCTATTTTCTATACCGCTTATCCTTTATGGTCACGGGGAACCTGGAGCTTATCCCAGGGAGCATGGGGCATAAGGTGGGGTACACCCTGGATGGGGTGCCAATCCATCGCAGGGCACAATCACACACCCATTCATACACGATGGCCACTTTGGACATGCCAATCAGTTAACCATGCATGTCTTTGGACAGGGGGAGGAAACTGGAGTACCCGGAGGAAACCCCCGCAGCACGGGAGAACGTGCGAACTCTACACACAGGGTAGTGATGGGAATTGAACCCCCAACCCTGGAGGTGTGAGTCAAACGTGCTGTGCTGGGAAGAGCTGGCTGGTGGGTGGGAATTGAGAAGAAAGGAGGGGGAAAAAATCCAAAACACCTTTTGCACTTCAGTTAATTACAGAATTATTGTCAACGTGTGCAAAAATATATAACGTGCTTAAATGTGGGTGCTGTTTCAAAAGTATTGGCACTTTACACTGGAAGAAAAATGTAGTACTAATTCTACCTTTTCTTGTCGCTAGAGATGTATCCTTATCCTTTTGTACCTTTTTTTTTTTTTTTTTTTTAATGTCTCTTTTACCTTGAACTGTAAATATAATATACCTTTACAAAAGAGTTTAATGGACTAGAATGTACTTTTAAGCTTTAAATGGACATCATATGCACCTTTCTAGGTAAATGATGCATACTAAAAGTGCAAAAGATGTATGCTTGAGGGAGTCATCCTAGCAACAAGGAAAGGTACAGAACAGTTCCCCCAGCCATCCTACCCCCGAGAGTGTAGGATTAATATTTAGAAAAGCTTCTTATGTAGCGGATAGCCAAACTGCTCCTCTTCTCGTAATGTATAAGGTTGGAGTCGTGTAGAATGTCTTCAATCACACCTTCGTGCAAAGTGTTTTAACATCCTTTATATTCTTTGTTCTGTGTATGTGGACTTTTCTCTTTAATTCTGACAAGAGGAGATGCAAAACATTGATTTTGTGTCCACAAAAATGGATATATATTTTGCTCATTATCCTGTTGAAAGATCCAATTATGTTTAAGCCTCATGGCACAGACAGCTAGGTGATGCCATCGATCTTTGCAAGCGTCCCTGAACGACCAGACACAAAACAGCCCCATGCATCACCGATCCACCATAATATCTTTCAGTGGGTTTGGGGGCTTTTGCTTGTACGCAGTCCTCATTTTTCACTAAATGTTTCTGGCCGTATATTTGGTCAATAGATTCACGAGAGGATGAGAGAAATTCAAAAAATGATGGAAATTTTTTTTTTTGCCCCAAGGATGACTTTTTTTTTTTTTTTTTTTTTTTTAAGCTTTTATTTAATTTTTAAGCTCTTATGAAACTGATTTTTTGTGTTGGCCAAAAATAGAACATTTTATTCCTTGTGTGTAATGTTTATTTTATGCATTGAGTTGAGTTTTGTCTATTCTCTTGAAAGGTGTCAATATTCTCGTGGTCCAGATATCGAGGCAATCAATCACAATATATGTATAAGTATTGTATGCTTTTATATTGTTTTAACTTATTGCTCTAGGGGCAGTGGTGGCTGAACGGTTAAGGCTCTGAGTTATTGATCAGGGCCCTCGAGTAAGGCCCTTAACCCCCTCTGCTCCAACTTCCTGGTGACGAAAAGAATTTCACTGTGCTGTAATGCATACGTCCCCAATAAAGACTCATCATTATGTGTGTGTGTGTGTAGCCAAATTTTTTAAATTTTTTTTTAATTACAGTCGACTGCTTCGAACACTCTTGTCATATGAGCAATAAACAGTGAGATGTATGATTCTATGGAAACTCCTGCATTATAACCGTGTTACCCTTTTGCTTCTCTCCCCAGCCACACAGTAAGTGAAGATGAATATTTACAGGTGATGACTAAAGGTGATGAATATTTATAGAATACTCATTCCTGCTTCGTATCCGAGCTCAGATTAGACTGTCGTATGCGCAAACACAGAGGCAGAGCTGGCCAACAAGCTGGTTACCTGCAGAGGGAAGACTCAAGGACTCGAAGAATAAATTGGACCGCAGACATCAGATGGAAGTGTGATGAACACATTTTCCTGCAATTTATATAATTATGTATTATTTGGGGGATAATCTAGAAGGCTAGCAACATAATAACATACCAAAATAACATCCAAGCCTCTCACACACTTACCTTTCTCTCTACATGTGAGCGTATGATCATTTTAATTTGAAATATTTTCTTATCCAAAGAAAACAGCTTAATACTGCTTATGAACTTACTCTAGTTTTCCCTAGTATTTATCAATTTATAAATTAAAATAGTGGCTTTAGCTATGACCATTAAAAAATGCTGACACTGGAGACTCATTTGAAAAATGTTAACTAATGGTGTCTTTACAGAAAACGTCACGGCATCAACGAGTGCATGGTTTTTTTTTTTTGTTTGTTTTTTTTTTTTTTTTTTTTATAAATGTAGAGTGTCCACCATGCAAGTCGCTATATGTAAGCTGTTACTATAGAAACAACAACATACTAGAACTGACCAACTAACTCATGGAAGTTCCACAACGTTAAACGGATAAAAAAGTATGACGTGTCGTTATTTAATGAATAAAAAAAAAATCATTATTGGAGAATTGCTCTTATTTAAAATGCCTTGACATTCTGTTGTTGACTATTTTCCCATAACAGCATGCCCCCGGTTATGTTCCATTCCTTACTCATTCTTTTCATAGCAGAGAGATTCTGACCACTAAAGTGTGGTTATTATTTTAATTATTTGGTAAATTGTTGTTTTTGATGCATTAAGACGTCAAGTTGTTTCCATGGAGATATCAGATGGTCGCTCCTGTAGCAGTATGTAGTGTTTACGACAAGGTAAGAGGTTTTAGAATGCCCAGTTTGAATAGTAGACTTATCTTAACAATAAAATTCAATCATCGTCCTTAATATTTTTAGATCGTTTTCATCATTCGTCGTCGCAGTGTGACTAAATTCATGTTCCTGTAGTGCTCCAGTGTTTGGGAACTGACAGATGGAGGGCCACAGCTGTTTTTCCCCTCTTGCCTTCACACACACACCCCAAACATATCCTGATGCAAACATTCATTTAATGGCCAAAGGGGCTAAACTCTGAGCCCATATGTCTGGGTCCTAAATGTGTCATGCAGTATGTGATATGCCCACGGTGCTGTCAATTCTCAGAAATTTCTAAATACTGTTGATCGTGTGGTGAAATTATGAAACTAATGTTTGGCCAAATTGTACCCATTTAAACTATACAGCTGTACTTGTATTCTCTATCCAAGAAAAAGCGTTTCCAGCCATTACTCATCTTATATTCTGATAAGCTATCTGCTAAATACTGTGTCGTAGTAGGTTATGTCTACTTTCACAGCATTTTTATTATGATGTTCTTCTTTTGCACTACCTGCTATATCGGACACTTCCACACTAGACTGTAGTGTGTACTGGTTTAATAGTTATTGTCCTGTTTTAGTAGTTATTGTACTGTCCTGTGCTGTGTTTTATGTAGAAATGTGTAGGTCTTATTTAGTTCTGTGTAGTCTCTTGTAATCCTGTGTCGCTTTGTGAAGCACCATGGTCTTGATGGAACGTTGTTTCGTTTCACTGTGTACTGTACCAGCTGTGTATGGTTGAAATGACAATAAAGCCACTTGATTGAAAAAAAATCTAAAACCTTTCATCAGAATTTGTTGTGTTTAGTACTTCCATGAAACATTGCTATGCAATTCTTATTGTACAGTAATATACTTTGTTTTTTTTCTTTAGGGTAAAGTTGTAGCAGGGATTTTAGTAGTATCTGTGGATTTAAAATATAAATATATATATAAAAGCTCTGATTGGTCAGCAGGTGGGTGTTGATTAATGTTCCTATAACAGCCTGAATCGGACAGTAGTTCCTGCTCCATTTTCTGTGAGAAGACTTTTATTTATTAATTTAGCATTTTTGGAAGGAGTCTCCAGTGTCGGCGCTTTATAACAGATGTCAAGTTGTTACTTGAAGTTATCCAAGTTCAAGACCGAGGAGTTTGTGCTTTGCGGTTTCTCAGGAACGTGACACGATGTGTTTTTGTGTTTGTCGTTTTAACTTCGAGAGAGACCAAAAAAAAAAAGAGAGGCTGGTAAGGGAACAGTTGTTTGTAACATAAGCAGTAACAGGAACTAGCTTTTGTTATGTACATTTCACAACATTACATGTAACTATAAATTGGGGGAAAAAAGTATAATGTTTTTACTTAATAAACAAATGGTAACTGTTGGCTAATTGCTGTAGTTTAAGAACAATAAAACACTACAGACTGTGCTGTTATAGGGAATTAATCATAATGTTGTGGGTTAGTTTTCCTAGAATAGCACAACCCCCAAGTATTTCTTTCCTTATATAATAAAGCCCTGTTCTGAGAAACATGCAAAAGTGAATATAAATACTACGGCAAATGAAGTTTGATGGAGCCAACATTAGCTTCGGGTGCTCTAGGAATAACCAAGACTGGCTTTTGTCAACAGGCAGTGATATTATCAGGTCTTATATAGAAGCAGGAGGAGAGGCTGCTGCTTGTCATCTTGCACTAAATTGGATTTCAGGCTGCAAACTAACAGCCGTTCGTTTGGATGAGGAGAGCAAACAAAGGCAGCCACTAATTAACATCTATATCAATCGATCGTGCCATTGATACTTGCATCCAAGGTTGACATGCGACTGCATCGTCCACTTCAGACTGCGATTTTCTTCCTAGAAACAAAATGATTCAATTCGCTCATCGGTTTCCTGTTAGAGGATTCATTTCTGAGCTGAAGAGTACTGCATCTGCAGAGTGTCAGGTGGAGTCCAGAGCTCAAGGCTGGATAACACTTTCCAGATACAGGAGACAGGAAAGATACATGGCCTGGATCACAAATGGCTCCCAAGCCAACTAGGTAGGGCACTGACTAATGGCTTTTTATTCCTTATGTAGTACAGTACACTTTTTAAAACACTAAATCAGATTCAGCACCAGATTTATGTTATTGTGCAAAAACAGCTTGGGGCACACCCATGCGCTGGCACTATAGGACCACTGGGGGCGCTGCATATCTCTGTACTCTAGTATATTGGTTAATGGCTCATCAAGACCATCGAATTCGGTTCTATATAATTCTGTTATCTGTGAACTAATATCTCAAGGACAAACATGTTATAATATGAGTATCTAGATAATAATAATAATAATTATAATAATAATAAGTACATACTAGATCTCTACATGGTTTGATGCCGTAGGTTGTGTAGTGTCCCTAGGGGAAATGAATGAATATAGAAGAACAGAGGAAGATAACATCCATTTTTGCCTCACAATCCTCTTTCAGATCACTGAAGTAATATTTTCACCCTCAGGTCATTTTATCTGGCTTATGAGACACTAATCCTCCATTCACTCTTTTCAGTCCTTTAATTTTTTCCCTCCATCCCAATAATCTGCTTGTAAGCCATGTATAAATGCTCTGCAAAAACCGAGAGCCAAAGCTCACAAGGGCATGAGCTCTTGGCACATTTCCTGCTTGTCAGTCTGCATTTCCTGGTGATATGTGATCCATTCTGAGGCAGTTGATTGCTCAAGGGCCTTCCTGTGTTGTTGTGTGTGTGTGTGTGCCTGCACAATGTGTGAAAGTGTATGCTGTGCATGTTCTATTAATAAATCCATCTTCGTGTGCACAATGTCCTTACCTCGGAGACGATGGATTCCCCCTGCTTTCTCGCTCCTTAGTGCTTTCCTGGCCTTTTCTGCACACAGTAGGAGCCTTTTTTTACTCCAAAAGGGCCCAGTGTTGGGGCTGGCGGGGGGCCAGGATGCTGAAAATCATAGGCCTGCGCCCTTGCTTTTGTTCCCCACCGCTGAATGATGCTGGCGGCCTTTAGCGCCCTCGCAGAGCTCAGCGTGAGACTTACCGGACTGCCATGGTGCGGAAGCTCAATTTGGCAAAGAGAACAGTGTGAGGGAGAACCGCCACGACATTTACAGAGAACAACGGCTTGCAGCAGGTGACGGGCTGCCCTTTTAACGCTGATCCAGAATCAGCTTTTTACGCCTGTCACTTAAATTAGCTCTGTAAGTGCAAGAGTAACATTGTCTCGGATCAGTGTAAAAAGTCAGGTTTGAACAGAAAACCCAGTAGCTTGTCATTCTATCACTGCGGCTTTGTAGCTCACATCACAGATCGCGGATCATCACAGAACCAGGAGAATTGGAGAAAATGTGGACTGATCTTGGATCAGTGTTGTCCAATTGTTTAATACTAGAGGCGAACCACATACCCTGGTCTGGGATCAGCTATCATAGCACTCTTGGCCTCACCAGGAGGGGAGAGTGTGCAAGGAAAGATCAAATCTGTTTTTTATTAAACTCCTGGGGCTCAGGGATAATAACCATAGCTTTATTTGACATAAGCCCTTACAGGCCCAGTAGAACGGCGTTATATTAAAAACTCATTTTGCTGCATTTCTGCTGAGGGCTTTGTGTGCAGTCTAGACTCTAGTGCTTAAAACACTTGGAACAAAGAGAGTTTCTCCTGTGAGATTTCATTCGTTTAATAATTAGCCAAAAATGCTAGTAAGTAATAATAGACTAGTAATAGGGATGTGTGTTCACTGTGTGGTCACAATGACCTGATAGCTCTGGTACAGTAAGTGTTGATGGTTTTCACTATGGTGGAGCTCGTTAAAAGTTTCATTTTAGTTCCTGTTTTTTTTTTTCTTCTTTTTGTCATGGTAATTCACCAACACATCTGAGGTAAAATGTTGACCTTCTCAACGTTTCGTCAACATAAAAACTTCACTGCGATGTGCTAGCTAGATATATCATTAGCCTCAATCATAAGCTCGTTCAAGTCAAGTCAAGTCAAGTCAAGTGGCTTTATTGTCATTTCAACCACAGACAAGCTGGTACAGTACACAGTGAAACGATCCAGCCTTCCTCCAGGACCACGGTGCTGCATAAAACAACACACTAACCACATGAGATGACTCATAGAACTAAATAAGACCTACACATTCTACATAAAGTGCACGTGCAAACGTGTGCAAACAACACAAGACAGTACAGTAACTACTAAAACAGCACAATAGGCACAGTAAATATGTGCCTACTAGTTTAATACTAGTAAACCTATTACTAGTCTATGCTAGGCATCCGTATTTCCCAGTTGCTAGCAACAGTGTTCACCCGACTATAACCATGGGATTGATAAATGTATCGTGTTCACATTCACATAACAAAAGCACACTTTTTCCCCCTGGTTTCCTTATGAACGCACCATCAGTTCATGCTAACAGGTTCACACTAGCATCATGCTATAGTTACAGGTATTAGCAAGCAGAGGTGGATGGTACTTAAGGAAATGTACTTGTGTATTGTTTTCGAGGATTTGTACTTCAAGTATGATACTTACCCAATCCTTTAATATCCTTGCGTTTTCATTTTGAACCTTTAAATATTCGTTACAAATCTTAAAGATTTTGACTTTATTTTCTATAACAGGATATTGTCATATCCCACAGCCCTCATTTTCCTGATGGTAACTGGCATGGTTTCATCGTAGGATCGACACGGTGTGAATGAACATAACGTTCACTGTTTAACCATGCACAACTATTATCCTGTCCCTAGTAGGAAGAAATAAGAAATGATTCGAAAACACCACATAGAGACATCTATATCAGGGATTCTGAAACTGATTCCGTCACAGATGAATTTTTTTTCATCCACAAAAACGTGGTTGGATTTTCTTCAAATTCATGCGTAACAAGTCATAACAAGCAAATAGTTACTTTTCCAGACCATGTTGGTAGAAAGATTTTCTAATTTCAGTTCATATACTTTTAAATCTGTTTTTAAAATGTATTTTATTTCAGTGGACACATTTCAGTGTGCTACTTCATTACTACTTTAAACTGACAATGATTGATCAAGTAATCCCTTAATAAAAAAAACAAACAAACCTGGACGTCTAATTAGTACTAAATAAAATTTAACCAGATTTGTTAGGCTTCAGCAACCTTCACGTATTTTCCACTCTTTAATGTCTTAGTTTTACTACACTGACTTTTTTGAACGTCTCTGTTGCTGTGGTAAAATAAAACACACACAAAAAAACCCCACAAGCCTACTATTTGCAGCAGCAGCTCCTAAATTAGACTTGATTTCATTAGGGGGTTGTTTGCAAGCAGTAATAAAGTCCCTTTAGCCAGTAGTACATTGAATTTTTCTTTCCACTCAGTCAGGAAATGAAAGGAATGAGGAATTAAAAAAAAAAAAAAACCCGCCTGCCGCTTGCACTGACCTCTAAATACAGTGTGGTGTTTCTACAGCTGCACGAGTGTGTTTACGTATTTATCTCACTGCATATTTGTACCGTACTTGTATTTGCATGCTTCATGTTTGCATGTTTGCATGTTTGTGTGTGTGTGTGTGTGTGTGTGTGTGTGTGTGTGTGTGTTTGTAGTGTTGTGTGCATGAGGGACAAGAACAATCTGAGGGTTCTTGCTGACCCAGAGTTGTGTTAATTCGTTTGTCCACTGATATTACTGTAGAGTCAACATCAGAATTATTGGCATGCTGCAGGAAAATTACGAAGTATGATTATACTAAATGGATTTTTTTTTCTGCAGTAGTAATAATAATAAGGACACCTTACAACATCAATAAAATACAAAGCAAACATACAAACATAAAAAACACCAACATAGAATTATATAAAAAAGAATCAATCAATCAATCAATCAAATCAATAAAAGCTATTCTAAACAAATAAGTTTTAGTCTGAGTTTTAAACTGGGAAATAGAATCCAACTGGTGAATATGCAGTGGTAAAGAATTCCATAATTTCGGCGCAGAACAACTAGCACTGAAAGAACTTAATTTAAAATGACTAGATTCATAATTATTGGTATAGTTAAGGTTGGAGACACAAGTCTACAGTAGAATCTTGGTCTATTCCACTCCTTTATATTCTTTGGTTTGTGTTATGTGCTATGTTTTCATCATGGTTCAAATCCAGAGATTGAGAAATCGTTGCAAGACATACATTTTGTGTCGGTTTTCTGTATTTATTCATTATGTATTTGGAAGATTTATTAATGGCTGAGTTGTAAACAATTGGCAGAGGTAACCAGGTGGGCTAAAGTATCCTGGTACAGAATTTATAATGGATCAATGGGGTGCCCAATCATTTTTTGCTACATTTCTTGAGCACTATAAAATGCTATTATTTGAAGAAAAGAAAAGAAAAAGTTTATGAGAATTACTTTTGTAAGAGGAAGTTTCTCCATCATATTGTTTAATGTTTATGTAATGTAATCATTTTTGCCTGTTCTTTTGAACGTTGCTGATATTTATGATCAAATTCAGGTGTTTAGTAATACACCAGATACATATCAAATGTAGGAGTAACTAATAGAAACATTCAGGAAATATGAATACTACAGCGAATAGAGAGTTCAGATGCTTTTCATGGCTTCCTTTGTAGCTCACAAAGATCAGTTCATAAGCACACGATAATACCTCGACTTTCTGTTGTCATGGAGATGTTGTCATGTCATGGCCAACCTGTTAGGTCTCACGAAAGACCACATGAAACTGATTTTTGCTACTTCTGTGAAGATGTGGGCTAGAGGATGGGCTAGCCATCACTAATTTACTATCTTGTTGGCAGGTTAAACCTACAGTATGTAGAGCTTTTGAGACAAACATCCTGACACGTGTTTCCTCACTCAGTTGCATTTTGCTGCTCAGCTGTTATGAGAATTGGCTTTCGTCCGAGAAAAGGTAAGCGTTTTCTGCAGTTGTGTGAGTGGATGTTTACTTTATAAATCACATATATGGGTTGATAATGGCTACCATGTCTAGTGCTTTTATATTATAAACAAAACTGGTTCATCAGTGACTTCACCATCATTCTTTGGGGATGTGGGCTAGACGATATTGATAGGCCATCACTGGGCCATTGCTAACTTGCTGTCTTTTCGGTAGGCTAATGTCCTGACACGTGTTGTGTTCGCGCACTCATTTTATCCAGTTGTGTGAGCGGATGTTTATTTTATATATCATTTTGTCTGCCCAGTCTTAAGAGGTGCCAATAATTGTGAAGTAGTGTGCAAACAGTCTGTAAATGAAGCCTTTTTGTTGTCATGGAGATGATATCAGGTCAGTCCATGGCTGTGTCCAGATAGCAGACTATACTAAAGCAAATCTGGCTACATAAGCGTTGAGCGCCATTGACCAGGATTTGGATGAAAGTTGCAAAATGCAACCAATCTTAGTTTTGGGTCAAAAGTGGCACAGCACCAGGAGTCCAAGAAAGCATAATTGGCTGTGCTCTCAGGGAAGTAGGGGTGGCATACTCTCTCTCCCCTGTCAATCACAGTGACCAGTGACACTAGCCAATCATGGGCATCTGTGAGCTCATGAATGCGGAAGTGGGCAGATAGCACACGGATAGTATGTGTTACGTTCCCCCCCACCCCCTCGCTTTAAGTTGCATGAGCAGCAGTTTGAAAAGATGCAATCGGGTAGCTTTGTGTCCTTGGAGGAAATATGTGATAGCCTTTGCCCTCCCTGGTTGGTAGGTGTCGCATAATAAGGGGGATCTAACTGGTGGAAGGGAATTTTCCAAGACAAAATTAGGGAGAAAATTAGATAGGGGCAGGGAAATGGCCAAACTGTCAGTTCCAGTCTACATCAGGTCTGAGATCCGGTCTCATCCAGGTTTGGTTCTGGCTTGAATAAGTTCAATTATGTACTTAAAAGAGAAGTGGGTGCTTAAAGGAATACACTCTGAAACACATTAAATATGATTGTGTTTAGAGATTCGGGTGCTAATTTGTTGGAGGGTGCTGTCTTTTGTCATTAGTCCCATGAGAAGTTAGCAGCTGTTTGCTGCACTGATGTCACAAGGTGACACTGTTATTGTTAGAACAGTTACAACGGCGTCTAATAGGAGAAGAAAATTCAGCGCACTCGTAAAACATAAGGGGTAACAGGCAGGTTTCAGTGTTGGCTCCTAAAACCAAAATAGCTTCTTTACTCACGCACTATTTTCCAGTAAAGTCATATCAGTGAGAAATCCACTGTAGAAGTAGTGGTCATGTTGCTGAAAACGTCGGATTCGGAATACAGTGTAACCACATGACACAGTCATGTTGAGTTATTGCAGAGGCTCGGCTAAAGACCTGAAAAGGTGAAAGGATTAAAGTACCACTGCATTGCCACTGATTTCTTTAGGTAGAGATGAAGCGAGGCCTGCATCTCATTGTCGCCACAATCGGCAGGTAGTCGAACGGCATTATGGGTAATGTAAGTGAATATATAGATGAAACAAGCAAACAAAAAAAGTCAGCAACTTCATCACAAAATGAATCCCGGTTGCTTTTTAAGTTCATATGTTAAACTTAAAGCTTAGCTAATCGTTCAGGGTGAATTTTTTGCTTTAAGCATATGGAAGGGTTGTTGAGGAAAAACTTCCTGACCCATGCTCACTTACTCGACTGCATTGCTCAGCTCTCGTAGTCATGGAGCGGGTTTACACAGAGACAAAGTCTCCTTTCGCGGTTTATGACCATGGCAATCAGTAAAGTGTATTTGTTTCCATTTAATGACATGGCGGTGTGCTCAACCCTCCCCGTCATCTGCTCCTTATACAAATATGATGTGCAAATAATATTAGCCTTGTGCCTTTTACTGAAAAGTGCCTCTTGTGAAATGAAGCCAGAAACATTTTTTTTTAGCCACATGATGATAATTGTGTCGTCCTTATATTACTCTATGTGATGTTCTTTTGGGCTGTTATTTTATCCTACAACGTTTTGTGAAAATTTATAGTCAAATTTGTATAAGATTTCTCAATAGATGACTACAATAAAAACAAAGATAAGAATATTAATGCTATTTGTAGACATCTTTATGTATTTTAACCTTGAAATTGTTTTTGCTCTGTTGGTAGATAATTTTACTTATAATAATAATAATAATAATAATAATAATAATAATAATAATAATAATAATAATAAATGCCTGAATATAAGACAAAAAAGTTATTATTAAATTACTAATGGAGTAAGACAATCTCATAATCAGAAATACTTGATATATTTACCTATATACAGTATATGCATCAAAGATTTGATGTTTTTGTGTCCCTTTTTTTTTAGTTAATCTCCTTATTATTATTTGTTTGTCTCCTCTGAAACTGTTGGAACGGCCAGGCCAACTCATTTGTTTGTGCTATACACCATTGACAGCTCTCTGATCTTCATGTTGGTTTATCCTTTTTAACAACAAATGCAGGTGAAACTGTGAAAAGGCTAAATCCAAGAGTAGACGTTCAGAGCTATTTATTGTTTAAACACTCAATTGAACCGGACACACCCGGGTAACAAGAAACACCTGCCAGTCACATGTTCCAATATTTTTGCTCACCTACAAATTGAGTGGTCTGATACAAAAATGCGCTGTTCTATGTCGTTTAACACGTCTACACAGAAATACCAGGAAATAAAAGCTGAAATTCATCTTACTTCATATTCATCTTTTGATCTCAAACCGAAATGTCTTCAGTCTACAACAAAAACAAAGGAATTGCGCTTGCTGTTCCAATAATTTCGTGGACTGAAAGTACATTTTAACGCTATATAAAATTACGCCACTGTGATGTCTTGCAAATTCGTTTTCCAGTACATTAGCTTGAGTGTTTTTCCTTTTTTTTTTTTTTTTTTTTTTTTTTTTTTTTTTAAATTACAGTTCATGCATTTTAATGTAATAGTCACATGCTTAGCATTCATTATATTCACAGCCTATTGAATGCTTATTAGATATGAATTATGCATCTTTCTGAAAGTATGCCCTTGATATACAGTATGTGTTAGTGTAGCAGCAGTGTTTATTTATTTATTTATTTGTTTGTTTCATTTTATTTTTCTCCCTTTTCTTCCCACAGCTACCAGCCAGGGAGGCTAAAGGCTAACATGTGCTTCCTTCGAGACACGTGAAGCCAGTCAACAGCATCTATTTTGAACCGTTGCATCACAGGTCAGAGTAACACATGCTATCTGCCCTTTTCTGCATACAAGAATACAGATTGGCTAGTGTTACTCTGACGGGAGAGAGTAATGACATCTCTCTCACCTAGTTTTAACACATGGCTGTGGCACTGGTAGGGTTCGAACTTGACATCTCTCGATGATACAGTAGGGCCAATGCTTTTCTCTTACACAAAAACTTCACACACATTTTCCATTGAGCTTTGCGTCAGATCTATGAGCCTAGCTTGGTTACTAGTACCAGAAATTCATCACACCTGTTTAAGTATACACCGCTTGGGTAGATCATATTATTTCTGTTCGATAATGTTTCACTGTGATTGATTAAATGTTTTTCTGCATCTTTCTAATACTATCTATGTAAATTAGTGACATCTGCATACACAAATCCACACCCACACAATCTGTAGTCAAGTGACCAGTAAAGGTTAAACAATATGCCAGAAATATATGGGTTTTTTTTTAAATCTATAAATCCGAATTACAATATTACCCTCATCGCTTCTAGGAGAAGGTAAAAGATCTGCGTCCTCGCTGACAGACTCCATTTGACGTGAGTGGAAAATTTGTGTCAATTTGTCCCCCTTCCCGTGACTATTATTTTAAGTGTGAAAAATGCCACCTGCCCCCCTTTTATTTTCCCCTCTTCTTTCTATGCTCCAAAAGCACTGATTATTTCCACATTTCCCCACGTGCCAAAACTCACAGGATATCTAAGACATATTCCTGGAAAACTAATTTCCCCAAATGTACTATATAACCATTCAGCTTGTCTTCTGTGTTGTATTCGCGATGGCTAGATGGACGACTGTGTCCAAAAAAAAAAAAAAATGTGTAAGAAAGAACAAATAAAAAAGGGTCTCTCAGTGAGCTGGACCATCTGGTGTGTTCTCTGGTGGGTGAATGTCTCCGGTTTAAATTTAAAAAAAAAAAAAAAAAAGAAAAGAAAAGAAAGGAAAGAAAAGAACCGGTGGAACCCAATGAATCACGTTCAGATGGGGAGAGAGAGAGAGAGAGAGTGAGAGAGACTGAGACTCAGATGCTTCATTCTTCATGGTTTTTAGTTACACAGTATGTTTTAAGTTGAAAGGCTGAGGTCACAGTTAGTCCTGAACATGTCAAGTCATGTACTGACATTATCCAGTGCAGAGTATTTTGTGTGTCCAAAAAAAACAAAGGGTAAAAAGTGTCTTTAAAGTGTGTCCAAACAGCAGCCATGTGACGGGACTGCAGCCAAATATGGTTAATGTGGGGTTTTTTTTCCCATTACTGATTGGATTACAGTATATACAGTCCATATTTGTGTGTGTGTGTGTGTGTGTGTGTGTGTGTGTGTGTGTGTGTTATCAGACACACATTGTGGTTTGTGGGTGGCTGAAGCAAAGTTGAGACAGTCAACACGCCCAAGAGTCATGCTGCATGAAAAACTGACTCTGGAACCATCAAGTGACAAAATGTCAAGCGGCAGCAAATTATACAATGAGAAGCTGTTATAGAAAAGTAATCAGTTTGTGTCATGTGGCCTGACATGAAGTGGAGTAACTTTTTCCACCCCCAAAGCTGTTTATTTTCCAATAACTTCTTTTTCCAATTTGTCAATGATGACTTTTGTTTTGTTATTTTAATTTATTAAAGAAGGAGATGTTATACTTTTTTTTTTTTTTTTTTATCCATTTACAATTACATATTACATTGTGGAACATCCACAAGACAAGTTAGTTTCTGTTATCACTTATGTCATAGCAGCTCTAAACAGTCATTCCTTCACCTCAGTCTCTCTTTATCTTTCGCAAGACCAAAAAAAGCAAACATAACGTCTTCTGTCCTGAAGACTTTCCTGTGAGTATTACAAAGCATTGACACTGGAGACTGCTTTCGTAAATGTTAAATAAACATCTCATAGAAATCTTTGCTATATCAACGATATAGCTGTTAGGATTTTATTATAACACGTGCATTCATATAAACCTGTGATTTTCCTTGTAGCTGCTGTTATAGAAAATTAATCAACACCTTCTGAGCGATCAGATTTTAGAGTTTACATGTGCTGTGATATAATGATGTGTATTTAATGTTTATGTTCTCATTTTTGTCCACATTTAGTTCAGAATGTTTAAATGAATGGAAAACATACGGTACATTGGCATCCCTTTTCACGTATATTGTGTACACATACTGTGTTGTATAACATTGAAAGACTTCCTGTTCTCTCTCTCTCTCTCTCTCTCTCTCTCTCTCTCTCTTTGCATGTTAACAATGCAGTCTATGTGAATTTGTATCATATTCATACACAGATGTACACCCACACCAATCTGTGGTCAGATGATTTGATGAATGTTCAATTTTTAATTAAAAGGTCATTTGTTTCTTTTGAAACACTTACAGACACGATAGGGAAGTGATAAGTTCCTGTGTGCTGACAGTTAGAAGGCAGTCCTGTCTGTCTGTGCTGTCTATACATACACTGAGCATTATTATGGCATTCCCATAGTTACTGAGTGCTGTCTGTCCTGCTCTTTATTTAATTCCTGCACAGATCCCATGATTTGTCAGATAACCAATTCATAACACTGATGTGCATGTGTGCTTTGAAACATGCATGGGCATGGATTTATTTTAGCCAAAGTCACAGAACTGCTGGCGTATACAGGTCTAGTTCCTGTTCCCCATGTCACAGCCTCCCATCTGTTTCCTAATGGCACACACACACACACACACACACACACACACACACACACACTTCTAATCTACTTTCCAATCTCTTTCACCACTACCATGCAATTTCAATAGGTGTTTTTCTTTCTTTCTTTCTTTCTTTCTTTCTTTCTTATTTACAGCACAAGAGCAATAACATGCCAACATCATCACTTTCTATTTCTGAGTTCTTGGACATTTTGCATTTTGTACATTCAGCATGGCAGCTAGATGACCCATGCCATCAGTTATGCTGTTTACTGATCTTAGTCTTACAGTTGGCGTCTTTGGAAAATGTACATTCAGTCACCACATTAAATAGGGTCTGTCTGTGGTGTGTTTATTCATTATTCATTTCAAAATGAAAGACTATATATATGTATATATATAAAACTATATATATATATGTATGTGTGTGTGTGTATGTATGTATGTATGTCTATGTGTGTGTGTGTGTGTATATATATATATATATATATATATATAATGTATGTATGTATGTATATATATATATATATATATATTTCTATATGCACACACACGTGAATAAGATGTTCAAAATAGTTTTTTGGCTTTAAAATAATTACAAAACATTCTCCTTTTACTCCATTGCTTGTTTTTTTTTTTTTTTGTTTTTTTTACCATCATTTCAATTTTCATAATTTTCAAAGTCATTATAGTTAATGAGATCCTGAATTACCCAGAGGTGTATCAGCAATTTCTGGGTATACCCAGTACCAAGAGAATATGATGAAAGTTTGCCATTAGTGCCTGATATACTGCTAATATGGATGATTTTTTTTGCTAATGGGGTGAGGAAAATAGAGGACGACAAGATTTTCCAGATGCTGCAATTTAAGAACATTTTGATCACCCAAAATTTATTTCTGCATATGTTGATCCCATTTTTTTATCACACCTTTTATGAAAATGGAATGAGGTTCTAGAGTACAACCAGAGAAAAGAGCATGTACAACAGTGTGCTTGTACTCCTACTGTAGGTCGACTCTGTTCACGCTGAAATGTACTGCAGTGGCGTGTTTTTTTTCTTTCATATTTGCATTCATGAATATTTGATTTCGACTTTGTGTGGCGAAGCAAGGAGAATCGATTAAAAATGTGTGAATATTTTAGTGTTTAAAAACGCATTGTATGAAAACATGAATTCATTCCATATTGTAATGCCTGGACCAAGTATGTACGTATATTAGATTTTTATTTATTTTTTTACTTTGTTTACCACAAAGTGATTAAAACTCATAGCTCATTGACTGTCCATTGAACCAACTGAAAACATCATTTTTACAGTATGCTACTGAATATTCCAGGAAAGTGTATTTTTATTCATTTACACTCTGGACATTTGCAAGTAAGCATGTCATCTGACCAATTTTCCCAAAATGGTTGATTAATCAACAATTTCCCCACAACCGTGCAACAGGAGACTCCATTCGTATATAAACATGAACATCTTGTTAAATTTAGTTTATTGTTTCAGTCATACAAGAAAATCATGAGGAATTTCAAATATACAAGTGCAAAGGAAACAAATCACATCATTTAGCTCAGAGGGGAAAGAGTTGGATAAAAATTCAGAGTGAGAGATTTTGTTTAGTACAGAAACAGCCTTATGTTTAGGGTCCTGTTGCTATCTGACAGAGCAAAATGGAAACCGATTTCAATGTGAGCTAAAACTGTTTACATCACACAGGAAACCGAAGCTCTGGTTATCGAAAAACACCATGAGACAGTGACAGCCACCACTCGGAAAAATATATCCAGTGGGAGAGATTAGAAAAGGACAACGACCGGGAAAGAAGTCAGTGGGATGTGAAGATGAAATGGCAGTGAGTTTAAAGAGGAGCAGTGTCCTCCATGTCCTCCATGTCAGGCAACAGGTCTCCACATTTCAGTCACATTTCTTCTCAAACTGGTAACATTACATTCTCTGCACATGCCTGGACAAACTGAAACTAACTAAGTCTGGACATGCCTGCATGCATCTGTTATGAGAACATGAGAGGGTTTTTACTATGCATTCTTACCAAACCTTGCTGAATTGTTTAACCTTAATAACATGAGTGCCAAAGGCTGCTGACGCTTGCTAATCATTAAACTTCTGACAAACACACTACGTATTTATGCTAATCAGTGTGGACTGATATTATCACACATCTACAAGACCTAAACTGGGAAAAACAGGTACTAAGCTGTACCAAGGGCCAAAAAAACCATAAAATAAAGATACTAAACTGTATCATTTCTTCTCAATAGTGTGGTATCCTCATTGGTACATCATTAGTACCTGTAGTACGCATCCTTTGTCTAATAAAGTGGACGTGGTTTACGTTTAAACACGTTTAAGGCAGGAGGACAGATTTTTGGCACCCTGCCAGGTTAACACACTGAACAATTTTCCTTCCCTTGGGTCGTCTTAGGTCCTGTGGCCCTGGAATCTCCTCCAAACTTCCTTTCTGTGCATCACCCATGGTTCTCAATTTCTCCCCACTTCTAACACACCTCTGACTCATGAAAGTAGTCGATCGGGCTTGTCATGGTGGTAGTGGGTCGTCAGAACTGGAGCTGAGAAGCCCTGATTTAAGGTACGACAGGAATTTTAAAGGAATGCTAGGTGAATGATACGTGCTACAAGTACAAGTTGTACACTCTTGTGGTCATACAACCCCAGTGACAAGCAATGGTAGACTACTTTTTTTTTTTTTTTTTTTTTGAGAGTACAATCTCTGAAATAAAGGTACAAAACTGTGTTTTTGCTTGCCATCGGTGTGGTAGAATCAAGGGTACATCTTTTATGCATCATTCCCAGTTTAAAAATAATACAAGGTACATAACTGGCCCTTGAGGACAAACCAAAGCGGATTAAAATGCACCACACACACTTTTCCAGGTAAAGATACATACTAAAGGTACAAGATGTACCAGCTGATGGTACCACTTCAGTGACAAGGAAAAGTACAGTTACAGGTACCTTCATTTCTGAGAGTACACGTATAGCTGTGCTATAAACTGCTGGAAATAGGCACTGTTTCCAACAACAACAACAACAACATAGCAGGTCCACTTCGCCTCACTCTCTGCAAAACACATACTCGGTGTAACTGGTCCAGATTTTGTCCTCATTGGGGTCGCTGCTGGTGTACGCACACGTCCCTGTGGAGTTGCACGCCACCATGTGGAAGCCCACCTCGGCCAGCCGGTCGAACGCCTGCTCCAGAAAGTTGTACTTGAGGTAATAGCGGGACGTGTACCTCTCCGGGGGCCGGTCGGGGTCCCTGCTCTCGTTCAGCGTGTCGCCGAACACCTCTTTGGCGAGCGAGGTTTTGCCGCACACGGTAATCCTGGCCACGCGGCGGAACTTGGCGTCGTTCTGGATGTCGCGTCCGATCGTGTACGAGCCGCGGTAGCCGATGGTGATGTAGCCGAACTTGCGCGCTTCCAGAGACGGAGAGCGCGGCCCGATGGCGGCGCTGCCGCTGGCACTGGCACTGGCGAGGGCGCACGACACCGCTGCTTCCTCCGGGTCGCTGTGAAACGCCTCATCCCCGATAGAGTTCTCCTTAATGACCTGAGGAGGTCGGAGACAACGTACCAGATCGGGCAGGTGGAAAAACTCAGCCTCTTTCTGCAAACTCGCTCGCTCTTTGAAGTACTCGGGCAGCGCCAGGTTCTTGTCGCGCAGGTAATCCAGGATGTAGCGGAACAGAAATCCGTCCCGGTCTATAAAGTAGCGCCCTTTGCTGTCCCGGGTCAGCTGGGACGAGTTGTGCTCTTTAAACATGCTCCAGAGTAAAGAGTTCGGGACGGAGAGTAAAGTTGAGTGCCGCGTAACGTAAATCTGTCCGCCGACATTCAGCTCGATTATTTCAGGGAAAGTTGACGTGGAGCTTTCTACTCTCCTTTCTGTTGCTTGAGCCATTTCTGCTAGAACATCTGTTTCCCCCACCCAAAAAAAACCAACCCACCCAGCTTTATCTTTATCCTTAGCAGTGTAAAAGAAAGAAAAAGAGTGAGAGCGGATCTTTTCAGGTTTGTTTATGAAGGAGTTAGGTGGGAGGAGGAAAAGGGAGGATTGTTTTAGGTTTAACTCTTCACTCTCTTTAACACACCACGACATGAAATCACAACCCTCTAGTGTGTGCATGTGGTTGTATATGTAGCTACCGAATGAATTAGGGTTACTTCAGTATTACATGCTTTTAATGGAACGTGGTACTAGATTAGTTCATTCAGCAAGACTGGTCTATAATGAACTGAGCTGGGTTATTCAAGCATTTTACACAAAACCTAAACAATAATAAATGCACCATAGTGTTTTCTTGATGTTTTGATGTGTGTAACGTTTGTTTAATGTGAGAAGAAAACTTCTTTTAGAGTATCTGAAACGTCTCCTCATACTTCAAGTTTATGCTCCTTTTATCCGCCTACCCACAAGATTAAGGTCCAAACAAATGATGAACATAGGCTATTTTTCATAATATGTGTTAGTGTATAAAGTGCGTAAAGGGAAAGTTGATATTCTTCTCATTTCGAAGCGATTTACCTACAGTATATGGCCACAAGTTTGACCGATCACATGTACTGTATATGTGTTTGTTCCAGATTTAGTCCCCCTTTACTGTTATAATAAGCTCCACTCTTCTGGAAAGGCTTTCCACTAGATTTTGGAGCATGGCTGTGGGGATTTGTGTTCATTCAGCTACAAGGGAGGTCAAGCACTGATGTTGGGATGTCAAGGAGGTCTGGGGTGAACTCTGTGTTTTAGTTCAACTCAAAAGGTGTTCAAAGGGGTTGAGGTCAAGGCTCTGTGCAGGACACTCGAGTTCTTCCAGTGCAACCTTAACACATCATGTCTTCATGGAGCTCGCGTTGTGCATCGTCATGCTGGAACAAGTTTGGGCCTCTTAGATCCAGTAAAGGGAAATTGTAATGTTACAGCATACAAAGACATTCTATACATTTATGTATTTCCAACTCTGTGGCAACATTTTGGGGAAGAACCACATATAGGTGTGATGCTCGGCTGTCCACATACTTTTGGCCATATGGTGTGTCTTGTTTAGTGTGTAACACCATTCATAGCTGAAAACAGTTCATTTCCATATAAAGCTATATTAAGCGGCATGTGCGGATTCTCAGATCTAATTGCAATCTAATCATTAACAGGTTTGACTTCCTTTGAACTGGAGCCACAAAATAAAGCCTAACGCTATACTTCCTTCTAATGACTTTTTTCTCTTAAAAACAAAATCCAACAAAAACAAACAAACAATAAACCCTACTTTTACATATATAGAAATGACCTTTTGCTGTCTGCTGTGAACAGTGATCCTGTGGCTTTCAATTCCTGTTCAGAAATTTTTTTAAAAAGAACAGGAAATTAAATGTTCTCCTTTTTTTGGTTGTCATACTAACAGCTACTGGCTATTTATTGATATTAGAGAGAGAGAGAGAGAGAGAGAGAGAGAGAGAGAGAGAGAGAGAGAGAGAGAGAGAGAGAACGTGTTTACTAGTTCTGGGAGTCGATTCTATAAAGAGTCGATTCCTCGACTCAGATAGTCGAACAATAGCGTTGGAGTCGATTCCATAGAATGAAATGGTTTTGGCTCATGTTCGCGTGCTGGCACAAATAACAAATACACGTGAGTGTATATCATTAGATAAAGCATAAAGAAATCTTAATGTTTTTGTAGAACATGTTACAAAAATCCGACAATAAAACAGTGTGATGAATGAAAAGGTGTCTTAAGGTTAGCCAGCCAAAATGTGACTACTCGCGTCAGGTAAGCCTACAGATTTATAGCTAGTTATTTACCTGCTAGCCAGGTAAGCTCATTTAGCTAGCTCCAATAGCGCTCCAAATTTAATTTATAATTAAACTGGAAGTTTTTTTTTTTTATTGTGTTTGAATTAAGATGGGTTGAGTTTTCGGCGTTAGTTCCACCTGTTACCTGCTTATTCATATGGATTAAAAGTTTATTAATGACAAAGCCTGACAAAATATTGTGTGGAATCGATTCACAGAATCGGTTCATTTGATTTCCAAACCCTGGGAGCCAACAAGTCTAAGAGGAATCTGTCTTTAAATAATACTGAATGCGTGACTTAAAATAATGACTTTTACACTCTTTAGCTATATCTATTACACTTCATGAATTTCTATGAATCATTTTGTTTTGGGAAAACAGTTTTTTTTTCTCTCTCTTAAAGAAAGGCACATATGAAACCCA
>JANDJT010000154.1:15094447-15137993 GCA_024331685.1 Stegophilus panzeri | reverse complement strand
GATCTGGAGCTATCCCAGGAGTTTTGGGCGAGAGGCGAGAATGCACCCTGGATGGTACTGCAGTCCATTGCGTGTGCGCACACACACACACACACACAGACACAGACACAGAGGCAATTTAGAGTCGTCAATTCACCTACTGGCATGTTTTTCCAGAGGTTGGAGGAAACCATAGAATCCAGGAGAAACCCACAGGGAGAACATGCAAAACTCCATACAGACAGTAACCCAAGCTCAGGATCAGATCAGGGACCTTTTAGGTGTGAGGACAAAAATATATTTAGCTTGCTATATTTTTCTAAAAACATCAAACTATTTTTCTCTCACTATATATTATGCATTCCTTTGTTATATAATTTAATTATTTTGTGTATTACCATCATAGGGTGGTACTTTCAAATAAAACTACTGCCTCTAAGTCTGCTCATATCACGCTTACTTATTGTTAAGATGTTTGGGTGGATACAATACTTACAGAACGGTTAATGACAAATAGTTTAAAGATTTAAAAAAAAAAATTCTAAAAGTTTTTAATATAAAAACCTCTTCAGCAATGGTTTCCAATGAATAAAATGTGTATTTTTTTCCCCACAGGATGTCTATGGCTGTATTTTGGGCCAAAGTTTTGGGCCAAACACAAGCATTAGAGGCATAGATACAATTACTCAGTGCTCGGCTCGTAATCAAGTTAGCCATAAGACAGTCACGACTCTGTAAATAAAAAATCCATATTGGGCTTGGACATGGTGGTGGTGGTGGTGCGTGTGTGTGTGTGTGTGTGTGGTGGGGGTTGGGGTTGTGCTTTCTGTAACCTACAGAACAGAACCAATCAACAAATTTATAATCATCTACTTTACAAGCATGCTCTCTCATATACGATGTCTTCTGACTCTCTTATACGGTCAGCACCCTTTTGTAAAGAGGGGCATAAATGTCTATTTAAAAAAAAAAAGGCTTTATGATTAATTTGCTTAATCTAATGCTAAAAAATAGATTTTTGTAACAATCCCATGTCACACTTATTAGCATGCCTATAAATTCTTATGAACCAAATGTAACCAAAACATGTTTCTGTTTATATTTTATTTTATGTAAACTTCACCCGAGCGACCATCCTTGACTTACTTTTCCACCAGGGTAAAAAAAAACGAAGCAATAAAAAATAGCCACATGCCCAAAATGCCCATATCCGCTGTCACGGCAGTAATTAGGAAAACAAACAAAGCTGTATTATGGAGTCCGCTCAGATTGCTCGCGCTGCAATCTCATTATGATTCTATGCTGTTATGTTAGCAAAGAGAGGCACAGGGGTGCAAATAATTGTGATACACATGGTTTTTGATTTTCTTTCTTATAATAAATTGATTTTAATTAAAGGGTAGATGTCTGCCATATTGTCATTGTCAAATTGAGGTAATTATCTATAAAGAGATTTTGTTCATATCCTTTTTTGGCACCCAGGGTGCCAATAATTCTGGAGCTGATGGTATACTGTATGATGGTTTCTCATATATTATGATGCTAAATTTCATATGTAATGTTTGTTCCTTAAGCCCAAGGAACAGTGCTATTTTAAAATATTGTGCAAATTCTCAGGCTCACATTAAACATCTGTGAAGTAATGCTTTCATAAAGGAGAAAATAACCACAGAATGCCAGCTTGAGGATAGTCCGTGGATCATTGGCTTTTGAAAACCACCGTTTGTATTTCCCAGAAGGCCATTCAGAGCGCTGAGGCATGGGATCACTCCTTCATCTTAGGGCCAGAGTGGTAATGTTATGACTGCAGGAAGATGGAGAAAGCTGCTTCTCTTTACTCATAAACAATCCATTTCCTTCCTTCATTCATTCATTTTGCGCTCAAGTTCTTCTCCTCTCCTGTCTATCTCTCCGTCCCATCCATTCATCCATTCATCCATCCATCCATCCACCCATATATGAATATTTCTGTTTGAATAGATAGGTGAGTCTACAATTGAGGCGTCATTTTGTGTCCCACTGATATTACGTATCCATATATGTACATAAAGAAAGGTAAAAATACTTTTTAATCACATTTTAATTTAAAACATTACTAAAACCTACAAAATCTAGTATAACTTCATTTTACCTGCAAATAAAATCACTAAAATATTTTTTTTTAAATGTATTTTTTGCATTAATGTGTGAATTCATTTGACATGTTGTGCTTGAACTATCCTTTTCCACGTGTCATCAATCATAGGTTATAAAAAATGTACATTTTCGTTCATTTATTCAACCCTATTACCTGAACACATTCACCCCTGTGACATATTTGGAATATGCTGCAAGTCACGTGTTCAACAGGAAGTTGCATCATCTGAATTTACTGAAGATCATGGGAAGAAGAACAGTAAGTTCTCTCATTGTGTTTTTTTTTTTTTTTTTTGCTTTTTTTCAATGATATTATGATATTGACTGACAAGGTCACTTTGAAAGTGCACCCCTAATACCCAAATTATATCTTGAAATTACATTAAAAAAAAAAAAAAAAAAGATCATGCATGCTTGTTCAATGCATCGTATTTTATCTATTTGTTAGTTCTTTGCTAAAAACCCTAACCCTGTTAGTCATTTGAGGGCAAAATGAAGTCTGGCTGCAAAAAAAAATAAATAAAAAAAATAAAAAAATTGATTGTTGTCTGAGAGAGGTTTCAATGCAATTTGGTGCAAAGCCCATTTTTCTTATCTTCAATGTTGAAAATGATAAACGTTTTTAAGAGTTACAAGGGAACACCAACGGATCCCCCAATCGTAAAATGAATCAAATAAATGCTATTTGTTGAATTTGGCTTTATTCAAATCTTATAAGTACTCAAATACGTCTTGATACTTTACTGATATTCATACACTAATATAAATCAGCCTTAATATACAGACATGTGGAATGCATTCGCATGCACTGAACACTGAGCGTCTTTATTAGCATTCCCGAGTGGAACTGTATCGTTTCAGAGAGCTTTGCAAGACAGTTACACTGTTGATCTTATGCACTTGCGTCCATTAGGAAAGGTCATGTGCTGTTAGGAGTTGAAGCTAATTGGGCATCTGCTGCAGTGAATCTCATGTAAGTCTGAACCGCTCAGTGTGTGCCATCCTGCAGGGACACATGGACTTACCTGCCTCACCATGAGTGTTCATATACACTGAATGTCCAGTTTAGTACATACACCAGTCTAATACCTCATAAACTCGCAAACCATGGGATTGGATTGTTTATGCTTATGACTTAATGCTTTCTGTTAAAGTTTGTTTCATGTCCCTCGTCCTGTTTTTTTTTGTTTTTTGTTTTTTTTTGTTTTTTGATTAAAGTCTGTTGATATATAATCACATGAACAAACATTTATCTTCTTTCTTTCTTTACTGTTGCAAGTGTACATCTACCTCAGTCTAGGTTTATAATGATAAAAAAAAAAAAAAAATCAGCTGTAAATCACTTCAACTGATTATTTTTTTCATTACACATTTTCCACAGGAGTGTGGCTGCATTCAGGCCGTGTCAGAATTACCATAATTGCTAAATGACAACGCAGACGTTCAACTCAGAGCTGTTCACATCCTTGAACTCGGAATTATGTGACATTAGACGGTAACTTTGAGCTAGCTACATTAAATTGTATTTTCAGATGAATCTTGCATTATTAATACATAGATAATAGTCAAATTGTACGAATTGTTGCACAGAAATATTACAAGATAACTACTTAACATATTACCGCTGAAGCCGCCTCCATTTTGAGTGTTTCCATATGTCGTTACAGCGGTCAGGTGGTACAAGTCTGAGCTCTCAGAAAAGTCTTAGTTTGCAAGTAGTAATTATGGGTTCTGCGAGGACGTGCTTTTTACACGTCGGAATCTCGTAATTGCGCTAATTATGACATGGCGTGAATGCAGCTACAAACACAGGTAATATACAAACATAATGTAAATGTACCTAGCTATTTCGGAGTTAGCTATGCTAGCTGGCTCACTGACTCAACACGCAAATAAATAACTATCCTCTTTCCAAAATTAGCCTGAAGGAGAGCATTGGAAGTATTAAATAATAGCGTAAGGCTACTTTAAAACGTTAATGTTGCCAGCTGTACTTCACTATAATTTTAGTAATGTGAATGTTAATTTTCTACAAGACAACTGCTTAGACATCAACCTATCTATATAAGATATATAAACTCTTTTTATTGCTAACATTACCTTAGCTAGGTAGTTACTCCGTGCACTATGAAAAAGTGATGTTTTATATATATATATATATAAAGAATGTTTGCTCTTTTTCTAGAAGAAATCTGCTTTGACGTCTACCTAGCTACATAAGGTATATAAACTCTTTTGATAACCAACATTAGCTTGTTTGATAGCTAGGTAGTTCAGTGTGCAGTTAGGATTTTGGGTTGCCAAGAAACTTTCTTCATATTGTGCAAGTTTCTTTTTTTTTTTATAAGAAAATTGTTGAGACAGCTACCTAGCTACATATGGCATATAAGTTCTTTTGATTGCTAATATCAGCCTGTTAGTTAGCTAGATGGATCATTAGTGTTAGCTTCTTTATAACGTCTCTCGTTTTCAGTGGTGGTGCTAAACTAGAAAATTGGCCACAAATTGCCTTGTCTCCAGAAGGTATAGAAAACAGACCTTTGTAATTGCTAGTATTAATTTGTTAGCTAGCAAGGTAGTAAGCTGGCTAGTTCATGTTAGCGAAACATATGTAGCTAGCTGGTAGTCTGTTGAAGAAGGTACAAGGTCTGTCAGATATTANNNNTCTAAATATATAACATTTCTGCCCATTGATTGTTTATCAATTAATTTCTTTCTGCCTTATTTACTGGTTATGAGGTGTAATCATATCTGTCTGCTAGTTTCACTCTATGACATGTAACCAATTAAGGCTAAGTGATCTAATTAACTACATGACACCTTCAGGGTGAGGTAATTGGTTTCATTTCTCATCAGCTGAAACACCTTGTTTGCAGGATGACAGCCTCGTTTGTAATCATCATAAAATCAATAAATCATGTATAGATAACCCGAAGTACCTCATGTTGTAGTGGTGTAGAGAAAAGCTGATGATGGATCAGGATGGGGAGGAAAATGGGCTTTAGGGATTGCGCTATGAAGCTGTTTTTCACTCGCATTAGGTTTACCAAGAGCTAGCTGACTGTGTAATCGTCCAGCGCATGTTTGTTCATACAAATACAGATTGACGGCCTTTAATTACATCTCTGCATCTGCGCTGCAAAATGGAGATTTATCTGCTTCCAGGATGAGCGAGGCATCACGAGACGCCATGGATTAATGACCCCTGATCACAAGGCTGTGTATTAATGCCTTGCGACTGTGGCGTATAAATACAGCGTGCAGTTGGGCTGGTAGGAATATCATTTCCAGTTACCACCATTTATCCCGACCTTGTCTCAGGAGAGTGTACAGGAGGAGTCTGGAGGCAGGCTCGTCTCTTTTCTAGCTGTCTATCAAATCCTGTCACAGGGCTGAATTTTAATGCAACTCTTTGCCCTTGTGTCTCAGCACACCCATCTCTCTCTCTGACAGATAGTTAAGTGTTTGTTTTTCTTTGTTGTTTTTTTTTTCTGGTCTGCCCCTGCCATTTACCTACACAAACTATGAACATGGATGTGATAGACCATGCTGCAACATCAGTCACTTGAAAATGGGTTTGGTTTTATTTTCAACACACTGTCAGCTTATTGGTGTGGCATGGTGGTGCAGTAGGAAACACTGATCCATAGCACCACCTCATAGCTCCAGGGTCACCTGAGCTTGGGATATTGTCTGTGTGGAGTTTTACACGATCTCTCCATGTCCATGTTGATTTCCTTTGCGTTCTCTGGTTTCTTTCCACCTGATTGATTGGCTGTGGTAAATGTAATAAAATGGAGATCCATCCAGAGTGTATTCCTGCCCAGCGTTCCTGGGATAGGCTCCGGATACATCACAACTCTGACCAAGTTAAAGCACTTACTGAAGATGAATACTCTAAGTGAATGCATATTAGACTGAGATAGAACTGAGATGGGGTACAATCATCAGTATTGTTGTATCCCTAGTGTTACCATTGGTGGTTTCCCCATTGTTTGTTCTTGGGACTTGAGCAAGTGTTCTCTCAGTGAAATCCAACTGAAATTTGAGTCTCCAGTCCATCATGTTTACTCAAATCTAACAGCATGTTTTTGGGAGGTGGGAAAAATAAAACAGCGAATCTGAAGGAAATCTACATGGCCATAGAAAGATCATGCAAAACTCCACACAGACAATTTCCCAAGCTCATGCTATTCCAGGACACTCGTTTATATTACTGTTGATCAACAGGGCTCAGCTGGGCTTTTTCTTGTCAGCCAAGCTGGGACTTTAATAACCACACCATATAAACTCATACTTCATTTCTGTTTCTATGAACCAGAGGGCAGTATTGATCTATACAGCGATACAACTGTCACATTTATACATCGCTATGCCAAGAAAGACAGATGTACAATGTACACAATCAAGTGAGCCAAGCTGTGTAACTGCTCATGACTTATGACTACTTCAGCATCAAATGGCACCCAGCAATGTCACATTGGGAAATATATTCAGCTTTTAGTTCAGAGTGTCTAAATTGAGCTTGAGGTCTGACCTCAGAGAAACAAGATGCCTTTCCCTCGACGTCTGCCATTTTGAAATGCCCATTAATTTGTTTGTAAAGATGCAAATATTTAATCAGTCTTGACATTTTGTTTCTTATCTCTGTTTCACTGTCTTGATCTTTCCCACCTGTGTGCTAAAAGGACGTGGAGGTAGATGACTCATTAAAACTGTAAGAGAATGTGTGAGGGGGAAGCTGGATGGAGGTTTGGAGTTTGATAAACTCTTGACCCTTCATGCGTCTCAGAGGAAACATGTCAGCCTTTGCTCTCCCAGGTTGGTAGCTACAGAAAACGTTTGTCTTGTTATAGGGAGATCACGAGTTTGAATCACAATAATGCCACAGCCAGCCATGGCCAGGAACCAAGAGACCAAAAATGGCCATCCTCTCTGGGTGGTACACACACAATGACACTAGCCAATCACACGTGTCTGTGAGCTCATGTATGCGGAAGAGGGCAGATAGTACTTTTGTCTGAGTGTATCAAGCTGCTCTGTGAAGCAGCATGAGCAGCAGTTTGAAAAGATGTGGGTGGCTGGCTTCTCGTGTCTTGGAGAAAGCGCTCACCTTCATCCTCTCCATTTGGTAGCTGTTATATGCTAGAGGAGAGCTGGCTAGTGGGTGGGAATTGGAAAATTTCCAAATTGGGGAGAAAATGGTTTCAAAAAAGGAATACAATTGAACTCTACAGACTTTAACCAAATATTTAAAAAAACAAACAAACAAAAAAAAAAAAACTCAGGTTACATTCTTTATTCTGTCTTTTTGCTTTACCAGCTGTTTGTATGAATGCAAGTTTTAATCTCTCGCATTATCGCTGGCACGATTTAGTCACACAACATTAACTTGTCTCGCTTTCTCATGTGCAAATTTGGTCTCTTGGTGATGTCGCTGCCAAAAACAGCTTGCTTTAAAAACCCCAAGGCACACTGATCCAGTCCTTTAAAAACAAATGCAAAGGAATTCTAAAGTAAAATAAAAATGTAAAAATAATTTGGTGTTGCTCGGTCCCCTGTGCTAGGAATATTTGCTTTATAGTATTGCACATGGCTATTAGTCAGTTAGATGCATAACTCGCAGATCTGAGAGAATTGTATCTTTCAATTACAAGTCCAATTATTCATTAGTCATACTCTAGGTCATATTTATGGATTCCCTGTGTGCGTGTGTGTGCGTGTGTGTGCGTGTGTGTCTATATTTCATCCTCGTCTGCAAGTTACACTCATATTCATATTGTCATAAATGTGTCATGATCAATACAATAGGACCACGCTCATTTAACTTTTCATTGACGACAGAAATGGCCTTTGATCTGTTTGAGGCGTCGTCCCGTACTTCCCCACCGTATGACTCTCCTCTCCACCTTCTCGGACGACGTGATCGGTGTCTCTGCTCACCTTCTCTAAGGGTTATGGCTGCACCTCCACGTTTTAATCAGCTCTAATGGATCTGCTGGCTGGGATTCAAGTTGGTAAAAAGCAGCGACACACGCACACACACACACACACACACACACACACACACACACACAAAGAGACTCCAGCCAATATAGATGTGACCCTCAAAAAGCCTGATGTGCTGCTGTTCCTGCTAAAACCTGACTCATTTTAAAGCCAGACGCTGTTCATAGTTATGACAAAAATCGGAAGAAGAAATGTAAAAGCGACCACTACAACAAAATTGGACATTTCGTAAACCTCTATAGCACACATTATGATACTGTCATGAGGAAAAAAATGTCGTGTTGCGTTGTATCGCTTACAAACAAGTCATTGCCAGTAGCAGCACTGTACAACCAATGGAAATAGGCATAATGACCTTTCAAAAAGAAGAAGAATTAGGAAAATTGTCCATTTTAGTGTGTACGTTTGTAATTTAATAACCGAGCTATCTAACTAGGCTTTGTTTCCTGAGATATAATATTCGAAGCACTGATGACTGAGGCAAAAAAAATTCATTAAAAAAAAAAACCAACACATCATACTTAAAAATAAATAAATAAATAAATGGATCTGTTTATAGTTAGTTACATCGAATGTTGTGGATCGGCCGCAAAACAATTTAGTTCTTATTACAGCTCTAAAAAAAAATCCCTCACAAGCCTTCCGTTTTAAATTAACAAGAGAGAAAGACACAGCTTGTCATGTTATTGGTTGAGAAACCGAAAAATCCTTCATCCTCAAGACTACTTAGTTGAAGACTTAGTTACGGCTTAAGCGCCGAAACTGGAGACTCCTTTCATCAAATGTTAAATAAACGTCTCCTCACAGAAAACCTCACCATATCAGTGATGTCCCATGCACCTTTTTGGAGTGTCCACCGTACAGGTTGCTGTGTATTAGAATGAGTGCATTAATATAAACCTGTGATATAAAAACTGACCAATCAGAGTGGAGGAACGTTCAAGTAAATCCCAACAGTAAAATGTGATATAAGTCTTTCTGCACGTTTTTATTTACTGAAGCGTTGTTTCTTTGCACCAAGGTTTGAGGTCACATGATTACACGGTTTGTACACAGGATGTCAGTTATAGTTTGCTTGAGTGCTGATCACACCACTGCAGTTCTCTTACGTCTTTGATTGGCATCCAGCGGTGAATAAGTGGACAGTGATTTTTCCCCCTGCAGCGTTTTGTGCTCTTAATAGATGATGGGGCAGGAATGGAGTGCTAGAGTGGTGTGTGTGTGTGTGTGTGTGTGTGTGTGTGTGTGTATATGTCTGTGTGTAAAAGGAAGAATAACTGAAGGAGTGAAAAGGTGAGAGAGAAAGGAAAGAGAGAGATAGTGGTTGCAGAAACCTTTTGTCTGATAATAAAACATTTCAGATTTACGTCCATTCAGCAAGACACGGGAGAAAGCAGACACTACGTCAAAGCACAAGAGCCGAGCCAAAAATAACACAACATATAACATTAAAATATATATATATAAATATATAAATATATATATATATATATATATGATGCTATTTCTTAGTTTATTGAGAATCAAGTAACAGACATCCAAAGAAGAAAACTCACACATTGTGCTTATTTTGGATTCTCCAAAATTATTTAATTTGAAAGCTTTTTTTTATTTTATTTTTATTTTAAAACCATTTTTAACAGTGGTTTGTGAACTTCAGTCTTTTTCTCTTATTTCTGTAAAACCTGCAATACTCATTACTTCTCTAATTTGTAATATAAAAATGTGCCATGGGATGCCTTGGGGTAAAATATACATGCTATTTAAAAAAAAAAAAAGTGGTGTACTGAACAGGGCTACAGAATCTAAATACATTTCAGTATTGTAAAATTAACCTTCACATTTAATTTGGCAACATGTCGAATTATAGTCTGTTGTACAACAGAGTAAAATATATTTTATTATATTGTTGTTATTTTATGTAAAATATCTACTATACAACACATCTACCTAACATGTTACAAGGCAATGATTATTCTAATAAAAGCACCATTAGTTAATTACACGCTTCCCAGGCGGCCATCTTGATTACATCATCACAGATAACCGGAAGCAAGTCATGTGACACACATTCTCAACAGAGACCAAACTGACGAGGCGAATTTTGTACCCGAGGTCCGTTCAGGCTGTCGAGTGCAGAACGTGTATCATTTCCTGTTTAAGGTCCAGTTAGATACCAGTAGAAGTCAGAGTGGCCGTTACCTCAGCCTGTGTGTTAAAACGTTTTTTTGTTTGTTTGTTGTTTTTTATTTATAGTGTCTGATCGTATAAATCTGTAAACTTCAGTGTGTTTCATTCCTGCACTGTGCTGTTGAGATGCTCTGTTACATGTCCAGCACACTATTGCTTAAGGGGATCAGATAAAGGCTCGGTCCTCTCATCTGGAACCAACACAACACTTTATTGAGATAAATGGGTAGAGGAGAGCATGAATGTGTGTGTGTGTCTGTATGTGAGGAGAGAGAGAGAGAGAGAGAGAGAGAGATTTTTTTTGCTGTGCACATCCACATATCACTCTTTATATCACTCCTCCCCCTCTTTCTTTTATACATCCTGCTCTCTCTCCCATTTCCACCCACCATCTCTCTCGCTCTCTCGCTCTCGCTCTCGCTCTCTCTCTCGCTCTCTCTCTCTGTCCATTTTTCAATTAGACGTCTTGCAATTACATTATAGGGGACATCGCTTAAGGAACACAGAAATAGTACAGAGCTGCCCAGTTGACTAAAAATGAACGAGAGAGAGACGGACAGAGCGATACGGAGAGAGAACTGGATGGAGCTGGAGTTAGGCAGATAGCGGGGCGGTGAGGTAATACGGTTTTACACCAGACAGAGAGACAGTCATATACAGTCACGTATAGTCTTTTTGTTACGTTGTACATCCATACTGTCTATACAGCACTACGCTAAAAAAGATCCAATCTAAAATCCTTAAAGGTTCTTTGCATTGTGGTTCTATGTAGGTTCCATGTAGAACAAAGTATTTCTCTATTGAGAAACCCCGTCCAGGGTGTACCCCGCCTTGTGCCCGACGCTCCCTGGGATAGGCTCCAGGTTCCCCGTGACCCAGTAGGATAAACATTATAGAAGATGGATCGATGGATGGTTTTTCTCTATCATTAAGGGTTCCAAGAAGAACCTCTTTAGAAAGCAAAGAACACCTGAAGAACATTTTATTTTCTATGTCTGGAAGTGTTCCTCTTATTCCTCATCAATTTGCCAACATTTTCAGTGTTTCGTTCAATAAAGGCTGACATGTTGTACATTTTATCCATTTATAGTTACTTTGAACGACGTGGAGACAAAAACAGACCAAAACAGAGCGAGAAACCTCAAAGACCTCCATCCAGAAAGCTTTCCATGGTGGAAAACCGTTACAAAGCGCCGACACTGGAGACTCCTTCCATCAATGATCAATAAAGATCTCCTTACAGAAAACTCCACCGTACCAAAAAACACAGCCAGAACTTTCAGACCTAAGGGGACGGCATCTACTTTATAGCGCTCTTCAGATGGAGCCCCGGTGTGTGTGTGTGTGTGTGTGTGTGTGTGTGTGTGTGTGTGTGTGTTTTGTCTCCTGTGAATTCGAGTGTATGCAGGCTTGTGTGGGATTTACTGAAAGCTCAGAAATCTTCTGTATCACTGCTTTTGTTACATAACTGAAGCTGAGGCTCATCCCGTGGGGCTCTCACATGCTGCTCCAGTCGAAGACGAGGAGACAAAAGAACGAGACACTGTTTTTGCTTTTGTGGTTGCTTTATTGCTATGGTAACCGGTTTATGAGACATGCAACAGCGAGACATTAGCTGTAAGAAAGTTGGAGAGTAATTGAGACACAGATAGATGGTTTACTGAAAAATCCCCAGAGGCAAATGGAGTTCAATGTCTTTCTTCATCCCCAGAGTGCCATGGACTCGCAGTCACGCCCAGCGATATCGACCGCTTAAACAGCTCAGGACTGAAAACCTGAAAAGTGCCCTCAGTCGTTCAATCATCATAAAGAGTGCTCTAGATTATTACAGCCGCAGACACCGGCCTAGAAGATAAAATCGATGAGACTCAATGTGCATAACCATAGAATTTTATTTATTTATTTATTTTACTTTAACATCCGGTCGCACTGATCTGTACTGACACATGGAAAAGGTGCGACAGCGGCGCATTCATGTGCCAATCTGCATCCGTATTGTGACCAGCCGGGCAAAAATGGGCCCTTTACCTGACTGACTCCTCTTTTGATTTGGCTGTCACTGATCAGAACCCTGGCCTCATGACCGCTCCGGTTTGATGCTGATGCGATCTCTAGGGCGAGACCCTCTTGTTTCCTGACGTCAGGGTGGAAAAAAAACAAAACAACCCAGACAAACAAAGAAAAAAAAAAAAAGGGTCCGGGTCCTATAATGGCAGAAATGAGATGACACTGCTGTCAGGGGAGAAAAAGAAAAATAGAGCGGGAGAGAAGGATGCGTGGGTAGACAGACTGTTGAGATGATAAAAGGGCAGAAAGGTTGATGTGATGATGAAGATGAAGAAGCTTGATGCTTGGATGGTATGCGATTCTGTGCTCAAAGAGAAGTATATATAATATTACTTCTGGAGAATGTAGTTGAGACTTAAAGCTGGCTGTCGACTGTGAGATTTCCGACAGACTTTTTTAAGATCACTATTTGTCACGCTGTAGGAGTTAAATACTATACACCAGACTGTGTGATGATGTGCATCACATTATACGATGATATTAAGACTCTCTGAAGATAGACCTGCGATTAAAGATGCATACATCAGCACGATCCAGGCAGAACACAGGGTCACGTAAACAAACATTCTTCATCGTGAGCGTCACGTAAGTTTTTTTTTTTTTTCTTTTCTTCTTCTGTCCGTTAGCACGTTTCGTTTACGTTTTTCGCCATTTCCGTAGCTGTCCTGCGAGTCTGGCTTCGTCCTACGGTACGCCGTCCTCTTATCGGTGGAACGTAGACGAGCATTGTAGCTGCATTGTTCTGAAAAGTTCTCAGTAGTACGTGTTACAATGTAACGTCATTAAAAGTACTAAAAAGTAAATAAATCAGACGGTGACAGAAAGGAAATATGAAAATAAATAAATAACAATAATACAGCTCATATAATATATAAGTAATGAAAGAAAATGGATCTAATTCATTTGAATCAAACGTCATGTTCATTTAGGCTTATTGTTATTGTAATAGTTTTATTACAAGAAACCTTTTCTAGATAAATTTTAATGAATGAATGAAATATGAAATGCTTGTTTTTGTTGTTGTTGTTGTTGTTTTTTTTTTAAATCATTTTATTTCTTTAATGTCTTTGATGCGTGCCGTCCGCACGCCTAGCCTTCTGGTATAAAGGCGTTTAGGAAAAGTGATAAAAATGAATATAAAACTTCATGTAGATTCATTTAAAAAGAATAATAATCGATGCACGTGCTAAAGAGCTAACGTACACGTGCAAGGCTACCTGTACGCGTAGTAACTTAAAGATTACATCTGTAACGTTCATTTCATTTCGTGTCCGATAAAACTGACAAGGTACGCAGAATATATACAGTATGTTAAATCTGACCTTTTCGGTATGATGATAAAGCACTGGGTCAGAGAAGTTTATTTTACACCGGTCATTTGCTGTAAAAGAGACCGCTGACATGGGTTTCGGTTATAACCGAAATCATTTACATTCGGCGCTCAGTATGAGGTTGGTGCGATCGCATGCAATCTGCCGCCTAGTTAAACAAATAACAATAACACTGTAAAAATCCACTTTTTATTTATTTATTTATTTTTTTAATCACATACGCACCATCATATTCCTTTATTCTAGCGAGTAGCGCTTTAATTTTCCTCGTCCAGATGTAGATTTTAACAGTGCGTATGATATTAACATCACTTCCTGGTTGTAAAATTGCAGTTAGTTGAAAGCCAACATTATTAATACTCGTGGTTTCGGTCGATTTTTAAAGTAACCGCTTTCATTTCAATTAGCCTTTCGAAAACAACCTTAAAAACGTCAATGCTAGTTGATAGTCATCTACAGTGCCATCATGTGATTAAAAAAAACTCAATACACTCAGGGAGTGCTTGGATAGACCCCTTGTTTTTTCTTACCTGCTGTGGACCTACTGTATGAGATCCAGATACAGTGTCACTGTTCATACTCTTTTCATGATTTAAATACTTGGCTGCTAATTCAGAGGATAACTGTATGCTTTATGCTAATATATATATATATATATATATAATCAAGGATTTTGGGTCTGTTTGATCATTTTCATGGCTGTTTTTCCAAGACTCTAAAGCTAGTTTATAACAATACAGGATTTTGTCACGGCTCATAGAAAATCTGTGAGTTATCAATAACCTCTGGAGAGCATCAATCTCTTCAGGACTGTCCTGTCCTGCTATTACCAGAGACGGCGCCGATCCGATAGACATGATTGGTGTTGGGCCGGGCGAGAGCGGAGAAAGAAGAAAAAGAAGAAAAAAAAAATAGAAGCTGGAAAGGATATCGGAGAAAAAAAAAAACAGAACGAATTTGATCTGATCCTGTCGAACAACAAATGGAAAAGATTGGAGTGCTTTAGTTAAAAAAAAATAAATTATTATTTTAAAACGTAGTCGTTAAATATCAGACAGGTTTCGATATCAGCTGATACTAATACGAAAGCACTGAGTACAGGAAAAGAAACGTTATGCTATTACAGCATCATACTGGCTAGCTAGCTCCAATTAAGGCAAGCTTCATTATATGTTTTGGTTTGTGGACTAAAAGAAGCTCATCCACAGCTCCATATATGCTACATAAATACATCGTACACGACTTTCCTTATCGCTTTGATCACATTAAACCTCGCGTCTTCTGGGAGGACGACGTTTCCCATCATACTCAATTAGCCAGCTAGGTTTAATGAGGGCCAATCTGATTATACGGCCTCCTCTGATAAGACCGATGACTCCTTTACAGATGCTGAGACAGTGGACGGAGCTGGTGCCACAGATGGCCTTCTGACAGGGCTTCTGCTCTCTTAACAGCACCCAGGGGAGCACACAGTCCTACAGTCAAAGTGAACAATATTAATAAAATGCGATTTGCTTTATGGGACCACTTTGAAAGGAACGTGCCTTGGGCAAAGAAGAAAAAAAAAATGCAGAGCTCTGTCCTTAAGACTTTCGTGTTGGAAAACAAAGTGACTGTTAAACGTCCAAAATGCGAAATGAACATCTCCTTAGAGAAAACGTCACCATATTAATAATGATGCATTTAAAAAAAAAAAAAAAAAAAAATTTGTTGTTACTATAGAAACTTTAATGTATTAAATCGAGCGAAATTAATATAAACCTGTGATTTGTATTAAAGACAGGAATACTATCAGACATTATGACCAATCAAAATCGAGTATTTAACAGCATTGTGGTACAAATGAGTTGCACGTACATTAAGTTTTTTTTAAAGGGATTTTTAATATAAGTAGAGAACTACTAGTTATAGAAATGTAATCAACACCTTCTGACCAATCAGAACTGAGCAGTGAACAGCGCTTTCAGTATAACAAGTGAATAAAAGGCTATATCAGTTTGTAATGAGCTGAAGTTTCTACACGGCAGGGTTTACGTTTAATACACAGGGTCTAGTCAGAATCAGTAAGAGGACAGAAGCCGGAGCCAGTCGCTGTCGCACTCAGAGACTCTGAGCTCATTAACCCCATTGTTGTAGAAGTGGTGATTGATTGGACTATAAAACAGGACACATGTCCTCTCTCCATCTCCAAGCTGAGTGAATTAGAAGTCCCCATATTTCAAAGCAAACCTTTTAATAGGCTGAGTCGTTCGTAAGTAAGAGACGTGACAGCAAATGTAAATCAGCTAGCTGGTACACGTACGGTAGAATATACAAGCGAGTGAAACGGTCTCGGTTTATTTACACATCCGGTTGATTTGTGTAGAAACTGCAACCCCATTCACTTCTACGGTATATCCTGTGCATGCATGATAACTGAACCATTTCCAGTGCTGTTTCGGATGGTCACGAATAGCCCCCTTAGATTGGAGAATCGATTTTATTTATTTATTTATTTATTTATTTATGTTCATTCCGTGGATATTAATCAGGCCAAATGCACTTTGCTGTTGTTAGTGAATGGAATCTCTGGCAGCTACGGCGACTTAATTGGATTAAACTTCCAGGACCAAGGACATGACGGAGGACGAACAAGGGACGCGAGAGGGTGGAGTCGCGTCATCCACGTCACCGACTTCATTATCATCATCATCATCATCATCCCCAACCCCCCAGCCTTCACCACCCTCAAGAAACTGTCGCAGTGGAGGGGAAAAAAAGTCCATCCCAATCAACCCCCCCCTTTCTTCTCCACCACCCACTCCTTCACATACTCCGCCCCCGACAATACATCCAGAACACTTAGCGGAATGTAAGTAACGTAGGAGCTATCTTTAGATCCCTTTATTTGACTTTGAATTAATGTCACGTTTTTTTGGACGCACTTGCTTTCGGAGCGCCAAGTCTGGAACTTCCACGTAGCAGCAAGACACAATCGTAAAACTTTATAATAACAGAATTTATTTATGATTTCTTCTACATTTAGTGTCCTTTTTTTTATTTTTATTTTTTTTTTTTTTATATAGTTTTTTATAGGCCAGAATAAATAAATAAATAAATAAATAAATAAATATATATGTATATTATAGATTTATTGGCCTAGAACTCTACCAACACAGTAAAATATAAAATAAAATTATGAATTTGTACATCTTTAAAATATATTAATATATATACAGTATATATGTACACATCACACACACACACACACACAAATCTGTTTGCAAAAAGACGACAAATGAACACAGATAAAATATCACAGCACATATCCTTTACGAGTCTTCTGCAGCAGCGACTTCCTTTCCTAACAAAGTGGCTGCCGAAACGTTTGCATAATATCAAGTTGAATTTGAAATGGCACCCGCATTGATATATAGTGCACTACATGGGGAGGAGGGAAGAGCAGGGAACCATTAGAAATTTCTATTCGAACAACGCAGCTAGTTAAGGCGATTGTAACATCGAGTTTCCACAATCCTGTTCTCAAATATACACAAAAATATGAATATACTGGATGTGTAATTATATCATAGTTATGCCATATATTTTATATCATCAATGGGATTGAAAGAATTTGCTAGATTAATGGAACAGCTAATAACACTATTTTTTAAATATATATATATATATATATGAATTACAAGATGATAAGATGGAACTATGCTATAGTGTATAACATGGTTCGTAGTCCTTAAACCTGTATGCTAATGCACAGTGTATTTTATTTAGGTTTTTGTAAATAAGTCCTGACTTATTTAATATTGCCTCAGTGGGAATGGTGTAGTCACAGTATCTAGGGTTCTCCCTCAGAGAAGAAGAGCAAAATGAGTTCAGGGTTTATACATACCATACTGAAGAGTACTGAACCTTCAGCACACCTGCTTCCCAGTGGAATGATGTAATATATGATGTAATAGGTCACATTTTCCCACACATTTGCTCCTGTCTTGCTATTCTGGCTTATCCTGCTGCAGCAATGGAAAATCCGATACATACGATTAAAGTAAACTGTCCGTTTTCATCTGTTGTCAAGGACGTTCGTCTCACGAGGTGCTGGCCTAATTGAAAAGGTAGTGGTCTTTACTCATTTTCATGACTAGGAGACTCTGGGCTGGAGTCCTCTTCATCCTCTTCAGTGAGAGTTTCCTTCCTGCTGAAAGTGCTGGCCAAAGTGACGCTGAGACGTGGCCTCACCGGCGCCATCTCATTCAGCCCGATAACATTCCTGTTCACCAGCGTGGTCCTGTCCATGATCTCAGCACTGTGCTTGGCCACTACCGCATCCAGGAAGTCGTACTTGGCTGACAGTGTGCCGCTCTCAAACAAGTATTTGAACAAGTAGGAGACGGCCACGTTACCCAGGAAGGAGGCCAGCATGGAGACCGTCTTGAAGGGAAACCTCTGCATTATCAGATGTTCCACTTCCCCCGTTGTGTGGTGCACCTTTTCCATGATGTACCAGCCTGGGTAGTAGATAAAAGGGGGCAGTTTGAGGTAAGGTTCACCGCCGCCAATGCGCAGGATCATGCCGAAGACATAACCTGCCACCGAGCCATAGGTGTTGGTGCCTCTCACAAACAGAACGCTGAGGAGCTGTGGGAAGATGATCACGTAGACCAGGTCTGAGCTTAGGTACCAGAGCCCATACACTGTACCCGTCAGGAGAGCCATGGCCGTTGCCAAAGCGCCAAAAACAAAGATGGTGATCCGCATGACCCAGACTATCTCTCTGTCTGATGCCTAGAGCAAAAAAGATCAGAAATGGTGGCTGAAGAATTAAGTAATCACATTTTACTGTATGTCTGAATTGTTGTGGTGTGAAATTGGTGTAGATCACTTTCAATGTAAAGTGTGACATTTTTAAAATTCACATTGTGTTCTGCAACACTAATGTAATTGGTGCTCACCAACTGGCGGAAGGCCAGGTGATAGATGTTCCTGGCAAACATGGAACTGGCTGAAAGGATGGATGAGTCAGCCGATGACATCACCGCAGCAGACACTGCCCCCAACCCAAAGAAGGAGATGTAGGGTGGGCACAGGTACTGCAACACGATTGGAAGAATCATTTCTGACTCGTCTTTCTTCATAGGAGGGATTGGCCCATAGGTCGTCTGATTCCAGTCTACAATCAAAAGTACAGAGATGGTTACCATGACACAGTTACCTTCAACCCGTAAACCCCACAATATGCCACTTACACTACGTGTTTTGGATATTAATGTACAGAGTGTTAAGGATTCTCAGTTCCTGAATAGGTTCTGCATGAAGAATTTTCTGTTATAAGGTTCTCCCAGAGGGATGAACCTCAGACATTAGGATGCTTAATGGAAAAAGACTTGATAAGAAAAAAGCCTTTCACCAACTGGGTACATAAGTCTAAAGTAATATAAAAAAAAAATAAAAAAAACTGACCAAAGACTTCAATATCATTTATGTCGAATTAAATTAAGCTATTTTGGATTTTGTTCAAGTTTTTTTTTTTATTTATTCTTGGGGGGGGGCACAATTCTGTCTAACTGTCTATACCAATTACAACACACATTCAAATGGTCCCACATTTCTATTGTCTTATTGCAGCAATATGTCCTAAAAGCCAACGCTTCAGTTCCACATTGGATCTTTGATGGTGAAAATCAGTAGAATAAATCTGATTCGTCAGGCCTGCCTCAGATGTAATATTTACAGAGTTCACATCGTTAAACGGATAAGCCCTCAATAATAGATGAGGGAGACCAGCTGTTGTTATTTACACGTTTCTTTAGAGATCTGATGGGAACATGGCCGCCACCCTGGGTTAGTACAGGCAGGGGAAAGACCTCCCTGTTGTGAGAGTTCATTTCAGTTAAAAAAAAAAATAATAATAATTAGACTGTAGCAATGAGACATTTTCCCATGTGAGTTTCAACAGCTGGCACATAGTCATCAGTACATTCATGCTCCAGTGCTGTTTCAGATATTAAGCAGGAATGAGAATTTATGTACTAAAGAGGTCTTACTCTAGAAATATTGCTTTCACCTGTATGATTGATTTGTGAGTCAAGCAAGATTGCATGCCTGGATAACACAATGGTGTCACAATGTAAATGAGAGCGCTGGAACATTTATTAAAGGGGCTGTTTGGTTGAAGAGTGTGTTTTTTTTCAGTTTTCCTTGAGAGCTCCCTGTCCTAAACTACTGTGCAGTCACGAACTGGGCTGATGTATCAAAGATGGATGCCATATTTCCATGCTTTGAGAGCTAGCATTTGGGTAGTCATCAAACAGCATTCTTACTGGATTTGATCATGTCCAACTCAACTCAGCATCTAGTGTGAGACACACAATAATGCATTATCTATGTGGGCTATCTTGGCTAATGTGTTGCTAGTTACTAAACATGGAAAAGCAGAAGCTAGCAAAATCTAGATCCTTTATCACAGAACATATTGGGTTGGTTGTGTCTACCAAAGCAAAATGAGACCATTAATAAAGAAAATGTTCACGTTAAGGGGGCTCTTGAATGGTCTGAGATCTAAAGATTTTAGATCACTCTTCATGAGAGATGTTGAGAGATTGCTAGTTTGAATACTGGCAATGTCACAGCCATCCAGCCATGCGTAGCTAGCTTGTTAGCTGCCCTGTGATGTTGTTGCAGGAGTGGGAGTTACAGAAGGACTTGTATACCAATGAACAAAGTTTTCCATGAGGAGACGTTGTTTGGCATTTTTGGTAACAGTAACAGCGCTGTGTCAGGCTGCATCGTTGATGATTTTACAATAACAGCATGCACCAGAGTGTTTTATTCGTTATTTAAACACTTCAGTCCCTACAGGAGTTTTTTGGGGGGATTGTTGTGGCCCAAAATGCTTGATTTTGCTGCGGCTTTTTAAACATTGAGAGTTTTTTTGCGCTTTTTTGCAGGGAATTCTTGCGTTAAACTAGCTGAATGGGCATGGGTCGCTCAGTGGTTAAGATGTTGGACTATTGATTGGAAAGGTCATGAGTTCAAATCCCAGCACTGCCAAGATGCCACCACAGGGCCCTTGAGCAAGGCCCTTAACCCTTAACTGCTCAGTTGTATTAATGAGATAAATGTCAGTTGCTCTGGATAAGGGCGTCTGCCAAATGCCTTAAATGAATGGGCGAAATTGCAATTGCACATAATTCACAATGAGGTTTGTTGGTAAATGAGACCTTTTAGCTGTGCGACCTACATGAATCAAAGATGGCTTTGGCTGAATGCGTGTTGTGATGATGTCAAATGACGTGTCTTGGCCCAAATCTGCGGTAATTTCGAAAAATTGGAGGGACTGACACTTGGTCCTAATTCACAGAATTAGGATTAGCTGAATTAGATTAGCGACATTAACCATACTGCAATGCTCCGAAAATAGAGTGAAGTATGCACGACCTTTCCTTAGAGTCTCTCATCCTACTTTATTTGCTATTAAAAACATGCAGCTAGCCATAGTTGAGATATTTCTGCAGGTCCTAATGCTTCAGCTGACCTGTGGAAGCCCCAATAGCTCCGATCAGGACAGAGGGTACGGCCATAACGATGCAGCCGAAGGCAGCCAGAAAGGAAAGGACTTGGGCGTAGGTAGCTGAAGATGCAGAAAGAACCCGCTGAAAATAGACCTGCCAGGGAATTCCCCCCAACATCTAGGAACAAGAACATCATCGTAAATGCAGACACCAAACAGCAATACCCAAGACAAATAAAAGCAAGAGTTAAACATCCTTTATAGCAATGTAAAAATAAATCAGATCTTTTAGATGCAGGTTGGCATGAAACACCACATGCTCCAGTAAGTCAAGTCAAAGTTTTCACAATAAAAAGATTATTTTTTGCTTTCAGCCATAGTTTGATGATCATGAGTGACCCTTCATAAACAGTCGAGGTTGGCTGGACATTTCTTGCAGCACAGACGCGACAGAATGACTTGCTTTACAATTTCATTACAAGCCCTTGACATTTAGAAATACATATTGTTTCCTTTTTGCGCCTTTCATTTGGAATAGGTCACAGAGTTCAATTACATTCTAGCATTTAATACTATTCAATCATTTCCTTTACTATATGTGTGAAATCTTTTGTACTGTATGTATATAATAGGTCTGAACATTGAGCTGGAATGTTGCTCTTCGGCACATATCTTGAACACAAGTGAAGTTCTCGTATTTTAAAATCGATCATCTGTTTAAATGGGAGAAAAATGCATTTCAAGATTTCATTCCAACTGGACATTTCAACAGCTGCTGTCTTAATCAATGTACATCGATTAAGTGTATCTGTTTCGTTACAGCACGTAGATATCATACAACTTGATCAAAGCATAAAGGAAATCACACTTAGCTAGCAAGCTTAGCTGGTTTCAAACATCTTTAGCCAGAGTGACTGTTTTTAGCACACAACATGATGTTTGCAGGAAGAACACCTAGGCAAGGTTAGAAAGTAAGTAGAAACATTTCTATGTTGTTTTGGTTAAATATACTGTATTTATGGCTTTGTTGAGGTGTCAAGTATGTTATAGACTGAATTAAAAAACAATAAAAAAAAAAAAACCTGTTTCCTGACATGGGTTTTCCCAGACTGCAACACATATATTAAAGCGCACCTATTGTGGTTTTTGAAACATGCCTAATTTTGTTTTAAAGGTCGCATACAATAGATTTACATGCACCCAAGGTCAAAAAACACTTTAACGTGCTCATAATTTAAACTGCAGTGTTACCTTTTTTTCCCCCCAGTTTCACAAACGACTCATTAAATGATCCGTTGTAAAGGATTCGTTCTAAACCCCTCCTTTCAGAGAGCATACTCTGCTTTGATTGGTCAGATGTCCCAGTCTGTTGTGATTGGTCTACCGCTGTCAGCGTGTGTCGAAAAGGAAACGCCGACTACCGTAACGAGTTTCAGCTCCGTCTGTCAGCGAGCAGCCGATGAAGACCAGAGGCGGGGCTTTTTGTTACGAACCTACGTAGGTTAGTACAGGAAGTAAAGTCTGGAATCACTAACGAATCGATTCAGCTGTTCAGAATCGATTCCTCCTTTTGGGAGTCGATAAATCCGTTTATCGTGCGCTTTGACTTTTGAAACTTTGCAGATTTTTTACATTCACAAACAACTATGTACATAACACACTCCATGAAAGGTAATATCTGAAAAACCATAATAGGTGCATGTTAAGGCTTTAATATCAAATGGATTTTTCGGTTGTTTCTTTGCATTAGGAAACGTCTCTACATTATAATAATGACTAGTTTCCAAGTGAACTACACTCACCAGAAGGCAGAAATTGTCTGCCCACATCCATTTATCTGAGCTTTCGATCGAACCCAGCCAGGGCTCCTGGTAGAGCTCGTTCGCTGCAGTCAGGCCGATGTCAGACACAGCAGGGTTCGACAGCGCAAACGGGACGCTGATCCACTGCAGAGAGAACAAAAACACTTTCATTTTCAGCTTAGTTTCACCAACGACTTCAAAAACTAGTATTTATTTCTTCACCTTTTTTTACACTAAGACAATGTAGAATATTGTAAAAGGAAACAGTATATAAACAGTATGTATTACAAATACTTTCAAATTCCTTTCAAGATTTTTGACGCCACTTTCACTGGTCATAAAATCTCTTTTATGTGAACTTCCTTTAGTAATTCATATGTCTGGTGTAATCGCGGACTATAGTCCAACGTGGCTAGTCAGATAGTACATATGACGTTGAATTGTCATCGTGTACAGTCAGCTCCAGATATATTGGCACCCTTGGTAAAGATGACTTAATAAGGCTTATAAAAATAAAAAAAAGGATGTGATTAATTAGCTTAACTTTTCACCAAAGTAAATTTATTCCAAGGGAAGTAGAACTCGACGCCAAAGAGTCTAGTCTTTCTTTTTTTCTTTTTTTTTGTTTGAATATGATTTAACACAAAGGTCAAATTCCCTTAGTCATTCGTCAACATGGGGAAGATTAGTGAATATACAAATAAAATAATCCAAAAGACAAACCTGCATAAAATCAGGTAATGGCTATGATTAAATTGTTTAAAACATCCAGAGCTGACTTTATGTACACTGTATGTGGACCAGATTCCCAAATCAAAGCCTAATTTATTTTCATTACAATTTTGTAGTGTGATGTTATCTCGGTATAACTGACAAATCCTGCCAATTTCCACAACTGTACAGTACATGTGATTTAAATAACGTGAGTGTACCAGTCCCACAAAGATGCAGAAGAGCTGAACCACGTCTGTGTAGGCCACCGAGTAAACACCGCCAACCAGTGTGTAGAAAATGGCGATGAGGGCAGAAATGATGACTGACATGTTAATATCAATGTCCACGATGACGCTCAGTGTTGCTCCTGTTGGGGGAAAAAAAAAATTGTGATGGTGTGTGATTTAAGAATTAGACACGCTCTTCATTGTTTAATATTCAGTGGCTCTCCAATGCGCTTCAATGTTATTCAAGCGCCTTAGTAAGAATTTTAGTGAAATTGACCAGGCCTGGCTTTTCCATAAATGTTCTAAGACTGTCTCTCTTTTGGTTTCATTAACCTTTATAGAGTGGTGCAGGGATGACGTTATTTTGTACCGGAACCCGGAAGTTAGCACAACACCAGTTCCTTCAACAAAAACCCAATAGGATTTTCCCATAGGCTTTTGGATTATCGCAAAAAAAGATAAAAAAGATAATTTTGCCAAATGAACACAACTTTTATGAAGTTTGAAGCCTAAATACAATCGGCAGAAATAGAAAGCTAACCGTATGCTATAAACAAACTACACCACGGTCGCTCGACTTCAACGTCACCAACACCACGCTTCCGACAAACTTTTCCAAACTTGAGTTAAAAACATTTTCCACGATACGGAATTGTGCACAGCATACCTGAACCAGTTTATCTGCAAAGACTTAACCTGTTCGGCGTGATGACGTTTAATGTTCCCGACAACGTCCGTAGTCCCATTTAGCAACTTGTTAGCAACCGCCTTTTTCAATACACGTAAACGCTTTAAAAAGTCACGAGTGGGGTATTACTGGTGTATTTTATGTCGTAGAATAAAACGTGAAAATATTTTGAGCTTGTGTTCACCACAGACCTTATTTCAGGCTTTTAACCAAAATCCCAAATTTAAAAAACCAAAATAAAAAAAAAAAAACCCACTGACTTCAGGACGATGGAACCAGAAGGGCTAAAATACTAACACGTTTACAGGTTTTGGCATTAAATATGGCGTCATCCCTACACCACACGATTTCATTTATCCTAATTCATAGTACACTCTTATTAACCGTACACCATTTATTTCCTTCTAACTAGAATTTGGAGACTCTCTGAAATTCAGACAAAAATCCTAAGGGCAAAACAATGTAGGCTACATTTATCTGTGATTTGCAATATAAGAAAGAGATACACACAACTGGAAAGGGCACTAGTGTAAATTGTGCTCAATGAATTGAATGATTGTCCTCAACTCTGGACGAATTTCTATGTTCTAGGGTTCTCTTGGGCCCCTTTGTTTACTCGGGGTCCTTTGAGTCATCCTCACCCACCTGTACCCCTGGCGACAGAGAGATATGAAGCTAAAACACTCTCAATTTAAACAGGTCAAATCGTAAAATCGCTGATAAGTAAGAAAAGTATCATTTTGAAGCACAAGTGGTTTTAAAAGAAAACAACAAAATGCTTAATTACAGGAATTAAATACAGTATGGTACACGTGCTTAAATTAGAAAAGAAAAAAAAAAAAAAAAGATACTCTAAGAGCAATGATGGAGGAGCCGTAATGGTACCCTGGTATGCAGATTCTTGGATCCTGGAGTTCACCCTGTCCTGTACATTTGAGGGTTTTGTGGTGTGAAAATATATACAATAGATGGAATTAAAATACATATGAAGTGATATAATAATAAAGGCAAAGAAAAGGAGGCTGATGTTTGTTGTTTATCTTTTAAACGTCTCCTCCAACTCAGCCCTGACTGTGTGTTGCTGCTCAAACCAGTCGTTTCTCTGAAACTTTGCTCTCTGTGCAACCAGTATTGGTTTTTTTCTCTAATTCAGGCTCCCGCATTGATTGAGCTCCCGGTGTTCCTTACCGAGGGCTGATAAGATGGCGGCGGACCAGAAGATCTCCCCCATGAGTGCGGGGATGAAGAGCAGGCCGCCCATGCGCTTTCCGTACAGCTGCTGGAAAGGGTCCAACATGGTGACGTAGCCACGGGAGCGCATGGGCTTGGCGAAGAACAGGCCACCTTAATGTCAGGAGAATACAGAATATAGATAACATGATGATGATGAGGATGATGATTAGATATGAATGAGAGGCAGGGGCGCCGCTAGGGTTTCTGGGTCCCCTGGCTAATTTGTACTCTGGGCCTCAAGCCCTCACCCCCCAATTATCTTTTCTTATTGCCATGTGTAAAAACAATCATTATCAATAAACATAACAATTATTGCATATTCAGTAAGAGACTATATAGAACTAAATATGAACAGTTTTTTAAATTAACTGAAATCATGCATTTATAACTATATACAAATATAGTACAAATATATACAGTACAAGTAATTAACACCATTGTACTCTCTCTCTCTCTCTCTCTCTCTCTCTCAATCTCTCTCTCAATCTCTCTCTCATACACAGACACTATAGAAACTCTGTCTGGATGTCTTTACAAGCTATTGACTTGTAATTTCTTATTCCCCAAGAGCCAAGAAACTGTACAATTATTATTATTCACTGAGTGAATAATTCAATTCAATTCAATTTAATTTGTATGGCGCGTTTAACAATGGACATTGTCCCAAAGCAGCTTTACAGAAATATATGAATCCAGAATATACATTTTACATTTATTAATTTTTCCCTAATGAGGAGGTGGCCGGAGGCAACGGTGGCAAGGAAAAACTCCCTGAGATGAAATGAGGAATAAACCTTGAGAGGAACCAGATTCAAAAGGGAACCTGTCCTCATCTGGGTGACATTGGATAGTATAATTATAAATAATTCCTTCTATACTACATGTTCAAATAGTGCAGTTGTTTAACCAGGAAAATTCATTACAGTTTTACATGAAGTCTGTTTTGTTGAACTTCTCCACTGTTCACTGATGGAGACTCGAGCACAAAACTGTGGCAATTGCAGTGCTGAGGCTATAATAGCGATTTGTAGTCCTGGCCATCATTGCATACATTTCACTGTTCACATGAGTTGAGGTCCAAAGCCTTCCCCATGGTCTTCAAGTGGCACCATGCTCAGCAGTCCCAATGATCTTTAGGCTGCACCACGTGGGGAACACACCACGAATCATGTACGTTTCACACATCAGCAGCTCCAGAAAGAAATGTGGAAATTAGCTAAAACAGTGACACGATCACTGAATCAGTGAGTTGAATTTGAAGAATCAAATCGGTTCTATTCGTTTATGAATCATTCAGACTGGTTTTATCAACGGGATTCTCCAATTCACTGAAATGAACCGACTCAAACAAACGATTCACTCACGAATCGGACATCATTACAACACTTCTCTCATAAACTCACTCGGGACTGTCTGAGGGCATTTATTATAGCGTGCTTCTTAATAGATTATTGTGTAAAGAGGCCATTTAAATACCAAAATCATACAGGAACGTATGTGGTACTGCTGGGCCCCCTATCTGACGAGGGCCATTAAAATCGTCCTAATCTTCCCCCCGTTATGGCGCCCCTGATGAGAGGATCCAGGAAGAGTATTCATGGAGCGTGCGCATGGTGGTAATAATAATAATAATAATAATAATAATAATAATAATAATGTTATTATTAATTATCCTACCCACTACGAGACTCATGGCGTATCCAAAGGGAGCCTGCGCCCAGGCCAAGCCGAAACCGGGCAGATACACATACTCAGCCGTGCCGTTAATGTATCCACCTCCCACCCATGTAGCTGCAAATATAACACACACACACACACACACACACACACACGTACAGTTTAAACACTTCTATTTAACCTGACACAACTAAATGGATAAACTGCAGAAACACAGAGATGTTAAATAATTGAATGTATTGAAACTGTATCTATAGCCTACACTCTCAGAGGTAAAGGTACCAAACTGTACTTGTCCTTGTAGCTGGCGTGGAACCATTTTTTCCCTTTATACCATACAATATTCATAATCGGACTATTCTTAAGGACCACTGGTGTAACTTTAAGTCTTTAAAATCTAATTAAAGTCACACCACATGAATCTTGCCATGTGGAAGGGATATAGAACATGTATAAATAGATGGTGATGGTGCCAACCCAGCGGCATGGAAAAGTACCTTTATTTATGAGAGTGTACATGTGCACTGAATGAACAGTAAGTAATAATACAGTATTATGAGGGTATTTTTTCTTAATATAACAAGATTAAACTTGCATATAAAATTACATTAAACATTTATTAACACTTTCTCTAAAAAAAACCCCAAATCTCTGTTCCCATTCATCAGTTTTACCGACGCGCAAAAACGCATGGTTTTCCACTGTCAGGGGGAAAAATGTCATGTGGTTTGCAAAAAAAAAGTTTTTAATAATAATAATAATAATAATAATAATAATAATAATAAAGACTTCCTTTGTTTACAGTGATTAAGCACACGCTTTATGTTCACACTGAGTCCTACCGGTCATGGTAAACGCTCCCACAAACAGTCCGATGTCTCTTCCCCCGACCATGATGGTCTCACTGCGGTCCGTCCCCTCCTCCACGCCGGAGTTCTTGTTCTTCCAGGCGGCCCATATTCCCACGCCGAGGATCAGCATGTAGAATATGACGATCGCCACCAGCCCTTCCACATGGATGGCCATCTTCACTGCGCTTCTGAACACCTCAATGGCATGGAGGAGACCTGATGGGAGGAGAGGAGAGGAGCGACCAACACACAGCCGATCAACAGTTTACAACTGAGCAAAGGGATTTCAACCACACAGCAGCTGAGTAAAAAAAAAAAAATCCACCCTTATTTATTTATTTATATTCTTGTGCATGGTTTTAGAATTTTTTTTACATTAAGAACAACACAGTGCGCTTGCGCGTCGTTAATTAAACTAACTGTTTAGTGAAATGCAACTCCAAAATTTTCAAGCTTGCTAAATTCAAGTCTTTTATTCTGGTTTTCATGTTTATATTACACCTCGAAGGTTTTTTATCCAACATGCGTAAAAAAAAAGCGTAAAATTATGTGATCTGCGTTATAAAAGTGAATAGCAGTGCCATCAACCACTCTACTTTGGATTTAAATAAAAGTTAAAACATTTTGGCACAGGGTATGCGTATTTAAATGAGTGAAAAGTGCCTCTTACCTTTACGCAGGAGTACCAGACGTAACACCGGGCACCGACTGGCTGAAATGAATGAAGTGTGCGGTGCGCGCGGTGACGCAGAGAGCGCAGTGTCCGCCTTGAGTAAGGAGGCAATCCCGCACTTTTCACACGCACAGCGCGCTACACCCGCGCTTATAAAAGAGTAAGATTTCGTCAGAGCCTCGATGAGGAACGTCAGAGTTGTGAATGGAGGCCTGTTGTTCAATAAAGATGTCAAACGAGCCGCACGGCGCTGGAATAAATCCAGCGGTCAAACCCCCAAAACAGGACTTTATTCCACACAAGAGGTCTGATTTCACCATATTTGGATTTTTGAAATACAATTAATCGTTAGACGAGTTGTTTCTTTACTTTCATTGATCATTTTCAGCCTTGTTAGGTTCAGTCATCTAAGTTTAGGTCTCAGCACAAACAGTGACATGTCAGAGGATTCAGACACTGGGTGGCAAAGACAGGGCAAGCCCACACTAACAGGGGTGGCAACAATTAATATGGACTGGACATGTTTAGAGATTGAGAAAAATATCTGAATGATTTATTAGTGTTTAATCATTAGTTGCATAATAAGAATTGTTTTAAAACCATTACCTTTGGTAATGGGGATTTGGTACTGCGATGAACTGGCATACCATTCAGGGTATATTCCTGTTTATATATATGTTCTCCTCCAGCTTCATCCCACCTACTAAAAACATGCTGGTAGGTGAATTGGATACTTTAAATTGCCCCTGAAAGTGTGTGTGCATGGTGCACTGTTATGAAATGGCACCCCATTGAGGGTGTATTCCCACCACACTCCCAGTGTTCCTGGGATAGGTTCTGGAAGGGCAGTAGTAGCAGCGCAGTGATTAAGATGTTGAACTATCAACTATCCCATCACTGACAAACTGCCACTCCCTGAGCTTGTCCCTTAACCCTAAAAAAAATGAGCTAAATGTAAGTTGTTCTGGATAAGAATATCTGCCAAATATCATTTGCTTAAAATATCTACAATGCTACGATGATGATTAAAATCAACATGAGGTCCACTCAGTGGTTCTTAGATTCTTCTAATTGAAACCCCTTCTGATGGAGAAACCCTCTGGCATATGGCACTGAACCTTTAAGGAATAAGAAGAACTCTAAGGGGTTCCAGATTTTTCACACCTGATCCTGAGCTTCATCACTAAACACGCTGAGTTCAAGCTGTGTGCAGTGCTGAAAAAGAGAACCATATGTTCAATTACACACGAGACTTTATAACTAATCAGGCGTAGCCACCAAATCAGCTCTAACCATACGGCTGGGTTCTCCCAACATTTTTGGGTTAGTTATTAATTTATTTATTTGATTCCATGCTCAGTGTGTTCCACACACGCTCCTAGAAAAGAGCCTGAATCGAGAACTATTACGTGTTCTCTAGTTTGTTGCTCTGGGGGAAACCCTAAAGGTTCTGTCTAGCACCCTACAACAGGTACAACCCTAATCTGGTTTCCTTATTAGAACCCATTTAGGGAGCTAAGATCCCTGAACTATATTGAGGGTGACAGTGGTGGCTCTGGGTTACTGATAAGAAGGTCGGGTGTTCAAGCCCCAGCACTGCCAAGCTGCCACTGTTGGGCCCTTCAGCAAGGCCCTCAACCCTCTCTGCTCCAGGGGCGCTGTATCATGGCTGACCCTGCGCCCTCACCCCAACTTCCTGAAATGCTGGGGTATGCAAAGAAAAGAATTTCACTGTGCTGTAATGTATATGTGACCAATTAAGACTCATTATCATTATCATTATATTCAAAGATCCATGTATCACCTCACTCCTTAAATCATGGTTCTCTAAAAGAAAATAAAGACGCCACTAACAGCATTTTAGGGTTTTTTTTTAAATTGATATTATGATTCTTTTAGGAACCATGTAAGATTCAAGAACTTTTGAAACAATTCTTTTGGAAGCACGTTTAATGGTTTGACATTCTGCACAACAAATAAAAGTTCTTACATGGACATTTTTACTTTACGTTGGAAATAAACCAAGCAATATCAAATGAATATGTTATTAATACATATAATTAAAGGTTGTTTGTTTTCTAAAACGGTTCTACCGAACCCTCTCTGATATGGAAAAGGGTTCCCCATAGACACAATTTAAGGTTCTAGATGAATTATTAGTCTCTGTAAACACATTTTTATTAAAGTCATCTTAATTACACAAACAGTCGCCAAGCTGGGCTTGAACATTTCCACACCCAAGCTCATTTCTCTAACTGTATCATCGTGGCACTTGACCGCATTCTGACAGCCATAAACAAGTAAATATTCTCTGTGGAGGTAAACACCGTATTTATATTTAGAGAAGTAACGGATTACGGCCACACATGAAAGGGTGCGTTTAATTGCTCTCTGAAATATATGAGGTGAGGAACTTCTGGAGTGAGCCAATTTGCCGGTGACAAGACTCCAACTTGGTCTAGCCGACCTTAACTCACATGAGTCGACTAATTTGACTCAACAAAAAAAAAAAAAGAAAAAATCTGACAGTCTGCCAAGACGCTTCCAATTATGAGCGTTGGGCCCTGAACACACATCCCATGCAGATGGTAAGGCTCTCTGTAGAGGAAGGAGTTTGGGAAAGATCCCATTTTCCTGTTCAACATAATACTCTATTTAAAAAAACCTGTAGCGATTTTAATGAACGGATTTTCTAGAAATGAAGTAATAACAAAAACACTAAGACTGCTATCCAAACAGCCAGTACTTACTGTATAAGGTAAGTTATTAAGTCTTAATATGGAAATTAGAGAGCGGGAGTACCTTTAAGACCAACGTTTCATTGAATCCATATATGGAAATATTCAGAAAGCAATTCATTTATGCAGATATAGCTATACAGATTTTATTAGCCAGCTAAATAACACAAACTAACCTGACAGGATTTGTGAAAGGATTTTTAATTCATAATCATATAATGTTTACCGAATAGCCCTAGCCAGCTAATTAACAAAGACTAACCTGAGAGGATTTTAAAGTTGTATTTAATAAATGTCATCATCTTCAACTGTTAATGCTAACCAGCTAGCTAAGATAAGCTAACTTGACAGGATCTCTGAGAGGATTTCTAAGTCATATCTAATAAATGTTATCATCTTCACTGTTAATGCTAACCAGCTAAATACAATGGGGAATTTTTAAGTTCGCAAATATTATAATCTTCCCTGCTTTTGTTAGCAAAATAGCTGTCACAGAGCTGACAGGATTTCTGTGAGGAATCATATATTATATTTAAGAAATGTTATAATCTACAACGTTAATGCTAACTAGCTATCTAAGATTAACTAACATAACAGGATTTCAAGGAGAATGCTTAAGTTACATTCATAAATATCATAATCTTTCCTGCTTTTGTTAGCCAGATTGGTAAGTGGTGCTAAGGGGTGCTAAACAGGATATACTGAGAGGATTTATTAAAACATATTCATAGTCTTCACTGCTAATGTTAACTAAGCTAGCTAAGATCAGCTAACATGACAGGATTTTTTAAATTGTATTCATGAATGTTATAATCGTTCCAGCTTTCATTAGCAAAATAGCGAACGGCGCTGAGCTAACAGGATTTCTGAGAGGATTTCGAAGTCATATTTTATAAATGTTTTCATCTTCACTCTTACTGCTAACCTGCTATCTTAAATTAGCTGTCCTGACAGGATTTCAAAATATTATAATTGTTCGCAAAATAGCTAACAGGCGCTAAGCTGACAGGATTTCTGAGAGGATTTTTGAATCACTTTCATGAAGGTTACAATCTTCACTGCTAACGTTAGTCTGCTAGCTCATTTGCACCGAACTAACAGCATTTCTGAGAGAATAACGTGAATATTCATAAATGTTTCTAGTCTTCAGTGTTAATATTAACTTAGCCAGCTAACATCCCAGAGCTGCTACACAGAAGTGTGTCTCTGGGACGGTGTATGAGCTGTACGGCTGTAAGACTGGTTTTGTTGTCTGTAGAAAGAATCTTAACGACAGGATTAAGCTACAGATCCAGCAACTGTTGCTGCTACTACGAAATGTAGTTGCAGAGAAAGAAAGATGTATGTTTGGAAAACAGCATGTGGCTGGGTGGGAAACTCTGCCTGTTGGGTATTGGCGGGAGTCGTGATGCGAGCAGTGCGTGTTCGCTCAGTGCGGGAGACCACGAAGCTTTAATGAGCACCAGACGCATCTGTCAAGTGCCCTTTGAAGTGTGCACTAAACACAGTCGAGCATGCAATTCTCACTGCAAATGGCAAATTAACACCAAAAGTGTTTACACAGTCTTAGCATTAATTCAGGGGCATGGCTACATGGGCAGCACTTGGGATATTTCACCGTCAAGATATGCCTTGCCACCCCATTTCCCACTCCATCTCTGACTTCATATTACATCTCTGATAGGTTTATTAATCCTGGACAATCCTATACTATACAAGACTTTATGAATGAAATCTACAGGGTGTCTGAGAAGTCATTAGAGTAATGCTACATATAGCATTATACACATGTTCTACGCGTTCACCCTGACGCTGTACGCATTTTTCCAATCATGCTTGTGTGGATTTTGCTCAATATATTCCTGTTGGTTCCTGACGTTTCAGACACCGTGTACGACTACAAACCCAGTTCAGTAATATGATCATCCTCGCCATTTATTTTGCACCAAGGACCCAAGGAAATTCTGCTAATGCAACTTTATTTTATATTTTATACATAATCTTGTGATGCCACCCACTGGTGTGCTTTAACACACTTCTCTGTGACACCACTGGATCTACAACATTAAATGAACTCCAACTGTGTTCAGTCCGTTTGTACAAAATAACACCATTTCTGTTCATTAAACACCAGTGATTACGCTGTGAGGGCCACTGTAATTATTCCAGTTTATTCCTTCAAGGGAAAGGCAACTGTTGCTGGACTTGCAATAGGATGCTGCCCGCTAGTGGCTGTAAAGAGAACTGCATACACTCTCAAAAGAACTCGAAGCCCAGTTATTCAAAGTATAGTCTTTACACGCACCGGATATTTGGGAAGAAAGTAGCAGCCTCAGACACTTCATGCTATTTTCTTTAGAGTTTAATTCATTTAACATCTCTGGCTTTAAAGCCTGTGATTTAAAATATATACCGTAATTCTTTTCTATATAAGTCTTCGTATATCACAGTGCTGGTGAACTCTTTATTCAAAAGTCAGAGGCTGAGGAAAAGACTTTGGCAAATTTCTGTGGTATGAGACAAATAAAACACTTCGGGACATGCTGTTATTGAACAATAATCAGCTTCTGGATGGTATCTGTAACTGCGCTTCGTTCTGCACCGCATCACAGAACCCTAGTTGTTCATTATTTTCCTATAACAGCATTCCCTTAAATGTTTTATTACTTACATATGTGCCATTTTGGTTGTAAGTGATCTCAGATCTCCTGTTGGGAATTGTATTTATGTGCTGAGAAAGAGTGGGGAGGTGAAAGTGAATGTGAGCACGTGTTCTCTAGTGAGTTTGTTGTACAGGGATGGCTTGAATGGATGAATGCAGGGTTTTTCAGGCTTGTAGACTGGAGGCCTGGTGTCCTCAGGGGAATGTACAGATTTGAGATAGACAGGCTCATTAGCGCTGGACAGCTGTGAGGGAAACATTTTTCTTCTCCCATACTTTCCCCAGTGGCTGCTCTCTTTTCTGCTCCTGAGTGAACTTAGTTGTGCCTTAATTATAATTATAGCCTTCCAAAGAAAGCTTCCAAAGGCTTTAGTAATGAAAAGAATTAAATAAATAAATAAATATCCATGGTATGTTTTCATGTTTGACTCCTGGTCATGAATCCACTTTTAATAATGTAAATTTATAACAAGGGAAGGCCCTACATTACTCTTAGCCCAAATTGAACATTATAACATTGAACATCACTTCAATCTTTGAGCCTGGAACAAGCATTATATACATTTTATTCACGTGAGCTCAGAATTTATCGAATAATGCAATGTTGAGTTCTCGAAACTGACTGCTTAGAAGGAGGTCATTTTCTATAACGGCAGATCTGACAGTAGTTTTGTTATTTAACAAAGAAAACATCAAATGATTGATGTGGTGATGCTTGCTTTATGTAAGGAGACATGTTTTTAACATTTGTGGAAGGAGTCTCCAGTGTTAGCACTTTGTAACAGTCAGTAAGAGGACATTGTGCCTTATAGTTTCTCTGTAACAAGCCATGTTTACTGTGTAACTTCTAGAGAAAGAATAAGAGTCTGGTGAGGGAACGACTGATCGCAGAAATTAACGAAACATCAAGGAAAATGCCGCGATATTCGGAGGATCTTTCAATTTGACAAAATTGCCCCAGATTTTCGCCAAGACGCACCATGTGATGTCATCGCAACACATTTGGCATTCAGCCAAAAGCCCTCTTCGATTCACGTCCGTCAAACACGAGTACAGCTAAAAGGGCTCATTTACCAACAAACATCACTTGCGAAAGACCGCGCAAAACTATTTCGTGCAATCGCAATTTCACCAATGCAAGCAGTTTTCTGCAAAGAAAAGCACAAAAAATGCAGTGCAATCAAATTTTGAAAAAAACAACAGCAAAATCAAGCATTTTTGGCCACAACAATCACAAAAAAACAACAACTGCTAAATCCTGTATGAACTGGTTGCTGTGGTATACCATAAGAGGAATATAACACAACACTTGGGTCATTGATTGATTTTCCTACGCCCCCAAGTGTTTTATTCCTTACTTAACAAACATGCAAATGCACCTTGGTTGTCTGATGTGTTTATGGCTTCATTAGCTATTTTGACAGTTTTATTTTTATTTAACTAAATTCACGAAGCTCCTATTTAAAAATCTTTGAAGCTTTCATTTAGAAATCTTACACATAGCACAGAATTATTGCCTACCGGAGCTGCCCCAGACATGGGCAACAATCGACCGGCTGGAAAACTGCACTGTGTCTGAAAACTAAATCCATTTCTCAGGCGCAGTGTAGAGCAATATCTGTCGTTTGGCCTGAGAGAAGCCTCTTCTTCTGTGCTAACTCCATAAGAGGCAGATGGGCTGCTGATTAGACTGTGTTCATGCTGCCATGGAGGTCTTAATGGAACAGATTTGATTATCGATGACTGAAGCTACAGGTCAGTCGTCCCACTGCAGCTGTTCTACTCTATTACACTCACTGATCGCCACACTGACCTGGGTCACGCTACATCCTTCATTTGTTTATAGATTAACTGAAGACCACACCCTTTTACAGTATGCCTTATTTCCATTACAAGTGTTCATCCTTGAGACTCGGACATGTAGGTGCAATTTTTTTTTTTTTTTTTACATTGTCTGTATATTACAGTAAAGGAATAAAACACTTTAGTTTTTAATAATCTGAAGTGTTTTATTCCACTGATACCACAATTTGCCAGCACAAACATTTTTTATTTATTAATGAATGAATATGCAATTATAGTTACATTTAACACCGTGTCCGTGAAACGAGTTCGTTCCTGTTATCATTCGTGTTATAGCGGCTATAAACGGCCGCTCCCTCACCAGCCTGCCTCTTTTTTTCCTCACTGTTGAAGTTTATAAGATAATAATAATAATAATAATAATAAAAAACACAGTTTATGTTACAGAACTGAACTCCTCTGTCCTGAAGACTTACCTACACTGGAGACTCCTTCCGTAAATGTCTCCATACAGAAAACATTGATGTTTTTCTTTGTTAAATAACAAACACGTTTTTTTTAGTCCGATTATTATTTAGATTATGTGGCGCGTCCGCTGTACAAGTCGTTGTGTATGAGCGGTTCCAGCTGCAGTAACAACTTGTGTAGGGGATAACACACGTGATGTGGCACAATGCGTAACGGAGTGTTCAATAAACGATACGTAAATGTTTCCTAACAAAAAAAACATCACCACATCAATGATTATGCATTTTATTTTGTTAAACATGTTTGTTTTAAAAACTTATTATTAGTCTTAGATTATGTACGCGTTGTTACTATGGAAACGTATTAGGACAAGCGCATTAATATCAACCTATCGTTCATGTTACAGCCGGAACTACTGTCCGAGCTGCTGATATACAAAAATAATGCACACCTTCTGACCAATCAGATGCAAGAATTCAACCACGCTGTGGTATAAAGCAAATCAATCGACGCGTTCTGACGAATCAGATTCGAGATTTCAACAGCGCTGTGGTATAAAAGACAATTAACACGCACTACACCTGAAAACGGTGCACCTACAAGCACAGGGTCAGATGTTACTGCTGCAAATGATGCACCATCCAAATAATATCTGCTCTGTAACTGTAGACATGTCAAGTGGCTTAGCTGGTAGGTTTATACTGTAAATAAATATAAATATAACTGCCAGCTAATGTACTATTAACCTCTGCGGTATACCAGACGACTGTCAACTTTCATATCCTTTTCAAATCCTCGTTACTTACAGACCGTTTACGCTTTAGATCACAGTCTAAGACAGATTTGAGACAGAAAACGAGTAGAAAACTACATTTTTTAAAAGCGTGTTAAAGGGCAGCTGAGTTTATATGCATGACGTTGAAAATAATCTTTCAGTTTGTGCTTGGAATTATAAAACTAAGTAAAGCAATGATTAAAAAATAAATAAATTTGGAATGTCTTATTATAGGACCAGCATTACATGTTATCTACACATCAGGAAAAACTCCTGGAAAGTTCTTTACAGTGCTACACCAGTCACAAAAAAACACAAAAAACAAAACAAAAAAAATACACACACGTGTGTGTTAATGATCATACAAGAAATCAGAACAAAATGTCTCTAAACATCTTATAGTAACTTAGTAAAAATTTCCCCTGCTCTGAGATGTAATAAATATGTGATGTAATACATTTGTGGACTGTTTTGCTCGGTTTCTTGAAAAAATAGAAAGCTTTTGCCAGCTTTTAGCTGAGGTAATAATGTATTTATGTGCACGTTTATTACATTTTAAACACACTAGGGGTACTAGTGAATTCGACCATAATTTGCTGGCTATTTTCAAGACAAACGAGCTATGAAAGTGCAAAAATTTCAAAAAAAGTCTGCGGTGCAACAGAATCAAAGCATCTCACACTCCCAAACCCTGAGCTTCCTTAACAGACGGCTCAGCGTGCCTTGTGAAGGAGGTTCGGTCCGTGATGTGATGTGGAACGGGTGACGTGGTGGATTCTACGAGCGTTTCATGTTCTCATGGTTCGGATTTGATCTGTTTGGGAAAGGAAGCAGTGAAGTCAACACACACTCCAGATACAAACCGGCGACTCATGACGTCGGGGCATGCTGACAAGACAGGGACTAGGATGTAAACACAAGTCTAACACAGTTTAAAATGAAAGGTAGAAAGTACAGTAAAAGATATTTGATCACTTTGGGCTGTATCATAACTTATCAGTTGTAAAGGCTGGGTTATAAAGTGGCTGTAACACTTCACTACGTCACCACAAGGTCGTTTAACTTCGAATACTTACAGTGCAAATTGTTCTATGGATCAACACAAAACAAACAAACAAACATGAATCCTTCAACAATATAATAATGTCATTCCAGACACTAGAGTTAATTCAGGGGAAATGGATCATCGCTGATTCACATACACCAAGTTTTACTCGAATAAAATGACAAATCTGTACCTTGCAGCCAGTCGACTCCCTCCTGCAGACCCTCCCCCTGGACAGCGTTACTGGCACTGAAACATACACACACACACACACACACACACACACATCTATATTAATGTTGTGGTTTGCGAAGCTGACACAATACTAAACACGATACTCTTCACTACTCTGTGGGCTGTTGTGGCCTAACACCAGAACCACGGGAAGATTTTCATTCTAACTGAAAATGATGATTGTCCTACCAGATATGCCATGGTTTATCTTTGATGTTCTCCAGGCAGAGGAGCTGAGAGACCTTCACTGAGGACAGAGCGTCTCTTAGATCCATTTTATTAGCAAAGAACAGAATGGGGATCCTCCTGTGTTTGATATCTACATACACAGAAGAAGAGCACTTTTACTAAAGAGAGATTACCATTACGACTACTACCACCACTACCATTACCACTACAACAAAAACATCTACTATTACTACTGCTAGAACTACTACTACCACTACCACTACAACAAAAACATCTACTATTACTACTACCAGAACTACTACTATTACTACTACTACCACCACTACCATTACCACTACAACAAAAACATCTACTATTACTACTACTAGAACTACTACTACCACTACCATTACCATTACTACTACAACAAAAACATCTACTATTACTACTACTAGAACTACTACTATTACTACTACTACCACTACTACTACCACCACCACTACCATTACCATTACAACAAAAACTACTACTACTACCCTTACCATTACTACTACAACAAAAACTTCTACTATTACTACTACTACTACTACCACTACCATTACTATTACAACAAAAACTACCACTACCATTACTACTACTAGAACTACTACTATCAGTACTACTACAACAAAAATTACTACTACTACTACTATCAGTACTACTACTACTTTCACTACTACTAACACTAATACCATTACTACTACTAAAACTACTACTACTATCGCTACCACCATTAATACTAGTACCTTGGCTACTACTACTAGTACTACAAAAACTACAACTACTTCTATTACTACTACAAAAACGGCTACTATGCCTACTACCATTACTACTACTACTACTACTACTACTATTACTACTAAAAGAATGACTACTATGATTAATACATTAAACACTAATAACTGCTACAACTACAAAAATAAACCTGGTACTACTATTACAATAATTACTAATACACCTACTGCTTCAAATACTTCAAATACTACTACAACCTTAACTACTAGTACTACAATTACACCTTTAACTACTATAACTTTAACCACTGTGGTAAATGGGTTGCCTTTGTGGTCGATTTGAATTTAACAAGACCTTTTTATAATTTATTTTATTTATTTATTTTTTTAAAGCACAGACACTCACCAGGATGGTTAAGGAGAGTATCAAGCTCTTCTTTGGCGACCACCATTCTCAGCTTATCACTGCTATCAATGACAAATATGATGGCCTGTCCTTCCCTGGTCAAACACAGAAAAGAAAGAAAAAGACCTTTCCTTTAGTAACATGAACGGCTTAAGAATGAACACGATGATAAGTGGGATTGGATTTAGAGAAGTCACAGAGATGTGCATGACTAAATCACAGGGTTAGAAGCAACAGGATAATGCAGACAGTACAGATTTCACTTACTTGTAATAGTGCTCCCATAGGTTTCTATACCTGCCCTGGCCTGACATGTCAAACACTGTGAACGACAGACTATAAAGACAACAAGCTGGTCAGTGCATACGTCTAAACATTAAAAAATTAAAAAATAAATCAGAAAATAGAAAGAGTGTCCATGCTCACCTTGACGTTTTGAACTTCTCTATGCTAAATCCGATAGTGGGAACGATGTCTTGTGCTTGAGCCTGTACAGAGACAAAAATACCCATAGTCAAACAGCGTGAATGTCTAACACAGTGTATTGCAGTCGTGTGAAAACACTCATCCTTTGTGCGAGAGCGACAATTACATTGGACGGCTTCAGCTGATTGATGATGGTAGTCTTTCCACTGTTGTCCAGACCCAAACAAAGCACGTTCACCTCCTTCTTCTTCAGGCCCAGCCATCCCGCCAGCTTGTCGAAGAGCCCCATTGGCCTTTTTTTTTTTTTATTATTATTTTATTTTAGAAGGCAGCGACTCTGTTCAAAGCAAAAGGTTCAAAGCTCAGAGGGGCTCAGCTGCAGCGCGCCAGTGTGCTGGTGGTTCATCATCTGTAAACACTCTGGGTCAAAGGCTTGAGAGGACATAAAAAGCTATAAAATAAACACACCACACACCCCTGGCAGGTTGTTTTTAAAATTGAAAACACATTTGATACATTTCTGCGCTAAGGGAGCAGGTTGTAATTTTAGCGCCATCTGCTGCACATAGAGACAAACTGCAATGAAACTAACATTTTGCTGATTTGCTCCTACAGTACTGTACACTGTTGACCCCCTCTTCAGCAAAAAGTCAGTAGTATCCCTTTACTGCATGGTATTGCTATGATATGCAATAATACAAAACTACTATCTTAGTGAGTCACTGGAAAGGGGGGCTTTAACTTTAACATAACAAGAAAAAAAAGCCATGTCAGATGACCGGGCAGTGCTTTCCAATATTCAGACAAAACTACTTAAAGGAAAATTTTTAAACACTATCTGAGATAAGTTAACTTTTAATTTATATATTTTGAGTATTTTGTTAAAGGATAAACTGTGGTAGGTGAATTCATGAACTGAAACAGGCCTACATAACAAAAAATAAATAAATAAATAAATAAATAAATAAATAAATAAACACTAGGCTTCTCTAATAGTATATTTACTGTTTTTTTTTAATTTATTTATTTATATTCAGAGTAAGAAATTTTTTTGGAATTTCTAACATTTTGCAACTGCACCGTATTTTCTAAATATTACGTTTCAAGAGAAAGAATTAAAAAGATATTCGTATGTGTTTTGAGTGAATAAACCCATCCACTCTGAACTGTAATTCCTTTCTTTTTACATGCTTACTAGGCGGCCAAAAACCTTTATTTGGAACAACCTTTGGAAAATACAGTGACTGGAATTGTAATCTCATACATTTTGTGTTATTTCTGACTATACGATACTTTCAACCATTGCACACTGTTGCCATAAGGCAACAATTAACTACCCTACTAAAACTTTAACTATTTCAAGCAATAAAAATCCATAAAAAAAATTTTTTTATGTAAATGTAATAACTCATGCAGTAGACGGTTATCCGACATTATCCACCACTGTTAGAAATTTCTCAAACAACAATTAATTTAGAATAATACTTAAGGTCTCGAACCCGAAGACTCAAGACGTGAACTAATCATTTCTTATTTCCGGTACAGAACCTGTGGGGATGTTGGAGCGCATGCGCGGTCAAAAATGAACGAATCACTCTCTGAGACAACTCCTTGTTCCCGAGTCATATTAAAGATTCAAGATTCAAAATAACCGAATCGTTAATGAACGACACATCACTAATCCAAACACAAGCAAGCATTCCGGACCGGAAACCGGGTTTTCAAACGGGTTTCTCAGCGACTTAATAGACTTTTTTTATGACCACGGTTTAACCCATTTTATTTGATCAAGTTTTACATATCTTCCAGGTTATCTGTAGAAATAAGGAATAAAACAAATCGACTACTGCACCTTTAAAGCTCTCGACCCGTTAACAGCACCAGAGCTTTGCTTTTTCTCATCAGTACTGCTTCTTTTATGTGTTGCACAATTTAATATCTGCTTTATTTCAGGTTTTAAGCTACAGTATGTTGGTTAAGCTAATCAGTGCTACGTTAGCTGCTTGGCCAGATCTTTTAACATTTCAACACATTTTTACGACACAGAACACAGATTTCAGACTTAATCCGATGAGCTGCTTAGCGTCCCGGCTGGTTTAGTTAGTTAGCTCTGCTCCTGTTGTATAACTCACATTATCCAGCTAATTTGCTTTCTTTGCTTATCGTTTGCTCAAATTTAGATAACTACCTCCCTACATGCAGGGGCAGCTTTCTAGCGTCCATTTATACTCGTCTGTTTATACCTGATGCGCGCTGTTAGCATGTTAGCTAATGCTGAGCTTACCTTGTTTTTTCTACTGGTTTGGCGCAGTTATAGCTGCAGTTCACGCCAGTCTGTGGTGTAAATAATGAAATATCCTGTAAACGCATTAGCACCACATATTAGTGGTTAACGACAGCGGTATTTAAACTCTATGGAGGTTTTACACAAGACGCAGTTTCAGGTTCGGGGGTTGACACGGCGTTGCTTAGCGACCAGAACAGAACTGCGCACGCGCGCACCGGTATATACTGTATACTACAAACCACACCGTTATATACTGTATATGGTTATATACTGTATACTATACACTGCACCGTTATATACTGTATATTGTTATATACTGTATACTATACACCGCACTGTTATATACTGTATACTATACACCGCACCATTATATACTGTATATGGTTATATACTGTATACTATACACCGCACCGTTATATACTGTATATGGTTATATGCTGTATACTACACACCGCACCGTTACATACTGTATACTACACACCGCACCGGTATATACTGTATACTACAAACCATACCGTTATATACTGTATATGGTTATATACTGTATACTATACACTGCACCGTTACATACTGTATATGGTTATATACTGTATACTATACACTGCACCGTTATATACTGTATATGGTTATATACTGTATACTATACACTGCACCGTTATATACTGTATATGGTTATATAC
>JANDJT010000154.1:15058119-15072614 GCA_024331685.1 Stegophilus panzeri | reverse complement strand
GAGAGCGAGACAGACAGACAGAGAGTGAGAGACAGAGAGAGAGACAGAGAGAGAGATAGACAGAGAGAGAGAGAGAGACAGAGAGAGAGAGAGAGATAGCGAGAGAGAGACAGAGAGAGAGAGAGTGTGAGATAGAGAGAGAGACAGAGAGCGAGACAGACAGACAGAGAGTGAGAGACAGAGAGAGAGACAGAGAGAGAGAGAGAGACAGAGAGAGAGCGAGATAGACAGACAGAGAGTGAGAGACAGAGAGCGAGACAGACAGACAGAGAGTGAGAGACAGAGAGAGAGACAGAGAGAGAGATAGACAGAGAGAGAGAGAGAGCACTGGGATGAAGGGAGATGTCAGTTGGACCCTCAGTTCCTGCCTGAGCTGTGCTGTGTTTGTTGTGTTATTTTCTGAAAAGCACCTGATGTGGATTTGATATAACGGCACCCGAGGAGCTTTGATAAATCTGATGAAAGGTGTTGTGTGATTTTTTAAATGATTATTATTTTTACAGCTGTTTTTGCCGAATGCTACATTCAGACCTCTTCAGCTTTAACGCGACTTAAAATAGTCTCCTGGATTATGCGCGATAAAAGTCGGCGCTGTACTGAAACCATGACAGCGATGACGCAATTTATGAATAATGAGTCGTATTTATTTGAGTTGTCATGCGTTGGGTTTTAGTTCACTGGCTGAAGGCTGAAAGTTCTCCACACATTACGTGAAACAATTCTGTTCGGCAAACGTGATACACGGGATATAATATCTATGTGGACTCATAGTTATTTATGACCTAACGTAAGCCCTTGGTGTGGTTTTAATACGGATTCATAAGTAAAGAAAAAAACCCACACGTAAGCTTTAAGGGCATGCTGTTATAGGAAAATAATCAACAACGGGATGGTCGCCGAACAGAACGTCCTGTACATCTTTTTATTCTTTTTATTCCGCAGCGATTTGCTGATGATTCCGATTTTTTTTTTTTTTTTAAATGATTAATGAATGACGTCATAATTTTTATCCATTTATCGTTACATGTAATGTTGTGGAGCACAACACTGTTGGAAAACAATCTTACAGCTGTAAAATTCTGACACTGGAGACTCCTTCGTTCCCTTACGAAAACGTCTCCGTATCAACGAGTGCACATTTCTCTAGGTTAAATAACAAAACATTTCAACAAAAAGGATCTGTTTATGACGGGTTTTAGATTCTGTCCACCGAACAAGTCCGTGTCTAAGTTGTTACTATGGAAACAATAATGTATTCGACGTTTATATGAAACGTGCGTTAATATAAACCCGTGATCTGAATTACAGCCGGAACTGCTGTCATAGACGCTGTTATAGAAATGAATCAACACCTTCTGACCAATCAGATTTGAGAATTCAACAGTGCTGTGGTTTAAAAAAAAAACAAAAAAACATCAACATAAGATTATATATAATGTTTTGTTTATATTATAATATATTGACAGCAATTATTATGACTTTGGAGGTTGAGTTCTAGACATGTTTTAAGATGCAGACCTGGCAACCCTGATGCTAATCCACCTCACGTTTCTACAATGTTTCATGAAATGTCTAACCACCGTAACTAACATTATGGAAAGCGAGTGTATACGTTCCTACAATGTATACAAACGTTAATGCTAATATTTTTCTCTCACGGTGAACGGTTAACATTCTTAGTACATTTTAATTGCTGTCATAACGATTAACGTTAACGACTGTTAATGTTAGTATAAACGATCCTACACCTAAAATGTTGCCGGAACGTTGAAGGAACGTTAATAAACGTTAACGTAATGTTTGTTTTTGTCTAACTGGGAAATGAAAAGCATGGGTTTTTTTTGTTTCCCCAGTATTATATTAATTAAACCCAATTACATAACTGTGTGTGATTGTTTGTATATGTTTAAGTCGTAATGTAACAGCAGTCGCATGCTATTCCAGCACCATTATATTTCTCAGAGCTCTGATGATTGGCGGAGGAGTGTAGGAGGTGTAGGAGCGGTGTCTTACTCTTCGTGACCACGCCCTCCAGTCTGATGATGTTGGGGTTGTCGAACTGTCCCATGATGCTGGCCTCTCGCAGGAAGTCCCGCCTCTGACGCTCTGTGTAGCCGCCTTTTAGGGTCTTTATGGCCACAGGGATCTCCTTTTTCCCTGGAGTGCGGAGACGACCACTACACACTTCCCCAAACTCTCCTGATGCGGACGCGCACACACACGCACACATGCTTAGTGTACACGGGTGGTTTACTTGTATGTCACCACTCTAGTCACTAGATGGCAGTAGCATAATAACAGAACCGAGGTCCGGATTGTACTACAGTGCGAAAGTTTGTATCCCCCATAATAAAGCAGATAGAAATGAACCCGGATCGGACACCAAAATAATTTTTTTAAGTCAAAGAAAAATAATGTAATTAATATTTCTAAGCGTCTGTACAGTACAATTCACAGTTATGTCACTAAAGACTCTGAAACAAATCTGAACCAATTCAAAATCGGACGCTACGGTAGCTAAAATCAGCTTTTCTATATATTTTTTGACATCACAAAAGATATGTTCGAATTTCCACTAATTAACGAACTCATCGTTTTTGAAAATTATTTATTTTTTTTTTTTTTTTTTTTTTTTTTTTTTTTAAAGCATATAAAGTATTCACTCTAAACACACAGATGAAAATGAAACAAAGACTTGTACCAGCTCCGATGACCCTCTCTATACGAATACGAGACGGGTCGATCTCCTTAGCAAAGTCGTGAACAGCCTGAGTCGGATCCTCATACGTGTCCGGATCGACGTACGTCTTTATTCCCGGGAACGGCACTGCGAAGGAGATAAAGAATTAGCAGAAAGTCTACAGGATCCAGACAGAGCAGGCTTCGGTTTCTCATCAGGACCTCATGAAAGGACTTGAGAATGAACTGATGACTCGAATCATGCCATTTCTTGCTGTACTGAATCATACGCTGTAGATAGAATGCTTCACTGAAAAGGCAGTCAGGAATTGAAGTGTTTAAAGGAGAAAGAAGGAAACGATCTTATTTTAATGAGCCCAGTTTTGTTATTAAAGTGTGTCGTGTTTGATATATTTTCCTCGACAGGATGTAACGTCGCACGTGGAGTAATTGCTTTTCTGTGTATTACCAAGTCTTTCTAATTGCAATTGCTTTTGTAACTCATTACTGCACCAGATTTATAATTACTTAAAAGCTTTAGTGTTCAAATGCATTCAAGTATTAATGAGGCTATCATTTTATACCGCCACAGACATAAATAAGCAGAACAACTCTTTGAAAAAAAAAAAAAACGTTCTTCTCGCCTATACCGGCATTATACTACGTGTTTATGCGTTGCACAAACTACAGATAATGATGAAAGAAAATCAGAAGAAGAAAAAAAAAAAACATCCTAAGCTAAGTTCACACAAACTGTACAGCGACTCGCAGCAACAGAGCGACCGGAGACCATCCGTTTTCAACTAGAGCTGCCGACTTCCGGTGACATGAGCGACCGCGACCGTCGACAACTAGATGTGGGCGTGTCCAGCAACACGACAATGCTGAGAAACGTTTAACTTTATGCAAAAATGCAGCGACTGACTAGCAACGGGAGTGAAGAGAGTATAGTGCACGTGATCCGTGATCCGTCATGCTGCCTGCGAGTCCGAATTGTTTTCTCGTGGACCCAGACCGTCCGGCGCTTTCGCCGCAGACAGACGGCCGCGACGGCAAAGAGCGCACAGTAGCACGATTTTGGAAACGACGCTAACTCGCTTGTCTGTGATTGCGTTCGCTCACGGGCTGGAGAGCGTCGACGAGCCGAAACGTCGCTAGAGAGTCACGTACTCTGTCGCTAAACGTTCTCATATCCTGTCGGCGAATACGCAAGGAAGTCCTTCCCGCTGTCTGCGTACTGTACTGCTACGGTACTTCGTTTCGACACACCACGATTTGGGACACGCTAATTCTAATCTCGGGCGCTATTTAGGGCAGATAATAGGCGAATTGAGACGCAGCACAGGTGATGCAGAATTGGACGTGTGGATAAAGGAGAGGAATATGTTGCCAGATGCAGGTGTTTGGCGTAAAATTTCCTCTGACTGAATGGATAGCTGTAAATGAACAGTTAATAAACGTATCCTTAAACTTACTTCATTTTAACTACGTGAATGTGAATGGAAGTTTAGGGAAACTGTCAGTTTTATATCAGATTCGAAAGAGCTTCCACCTGACGCTTATGTAATTCTCTTCAGGTCATCGAGTTCGCGTCCTGCTCAAAAGCACTGCAGTAAAAAGATCTCTAGCTGTAGTGTCAGACCTTTACTGACACTATAGCTGACCACCCTTTTTTGTATACATTTAAAAAAAAAAAAAAAAAAAAAAAAAAAAGGTGGTCATTTTGTCAGAAAGGAAATGCAATTCAATAGACAAAGCTTTATTCAAAATCTGTTTTTTTGTTTTGTTTGGCCAGTCCAGTGAAATTCATTCTTACAGCCCTACTGAGACTTAGGATCATTTGCATTCTAAATTTCTGGCATCTGTGCTCATCCATATAACTGTATTAGCATGTGTGTGTGTGTGTGTGTGTGTGTGTGTGTGTGTGTGTGTGTACCGTGTCCATTCTGATATTGTGTCCTTCTCTTGTCCTGTGGTTTCATCTTGGATTTGATGTACCACTGGCACCTGTGCCATCAGAAGACAAAAACAATAATAAACTTGAAAAAAAAGAAAAGAAAAAAGAAAGAATAAAAACAGAACTCATAACAATGTAGTTTAGTATTAACATAAAGAAAAATTATGTGTGTTCCTGTGTGAACGACGCATAAAATGGCTTTTGGCTCCTGGTTACGGTTTTATCTTATCTTGAAGTCTGGTTATCTTTAATGTTTGGTGCGAAGTGCTTCTGAGAACAATCTGAAATGAACGTTAGGAAGCTCGGACCGTTTGCAATTTTTTATGGACCTTTGGTATCGGCAAGCTGTCCGCCAAACAACGGGGCGAGGTAATAAACAGCGAGTAACGATGCTGTCGGTTCGAATGAACTGCTGCTGGCTGGAGACAGCGAAGGTGTTTAAAAACTGCTGGACTTGATACACATGTAGCAGCACTTCAGGGGGCGCTTTCCCAGATGCTTTCCCAGGCGTTTTCCCAGGCGTTTTCCCAGATGCTTTCCCAGGCGTTTTCCCAGATGCTTTCCCAGGCGTTTTCCCAGACGCTTTCCCAGGCGTTTTCCCAGACGCTTTCCCAGACGCTTTCCCAGGCGTTTTCCCAGACGCTTTCCCAGATGCTTTCCCAGACGCTTTCCCAGGCGTTTTCCCAGGCGTTTTCCCAGACGCTTTCCCAGGTGCTTTCCCAGACGCTTTCCCAGACACTTTCCCAGACGCTTTCCCAGGTGCTTTCCCAGACGCTTTCCCAGATGTAGGGCTAACAAGGCTTCCTTGTTACGAGCTTCTTTTCAAGACACGTGAAGCCAGCCAATGCGCATCTTTTCAAATTTCTACTCAGACTGCATCATGGTGCGGCGTAACACGATCGGAGGAAAGAGCTATCCGCCCCTTTCCGCATACATGAGATGCCCACGATTGGCTAGAAACAGAGTAGGTGGCCACGGATGGCTGTGACCTCATCAGGATACGATGATACTCGCGATCTCTGGGCGAACGTTTTTTCTGGTGCGCTGACCTCTTTACGTTGATAATAGCTAATAACTAGACTTCCCAGTCTGTACAGGATATCACAGAATTTTTTTTGTGATTGTTGCACGCCAAAAATGCTTGGCTTTTTTTTTTTTCTTCAAAAAAAAGAGTTTTTTGCTCTTTTTTTTTTGGGCGGAAAACTACTCGAATCGGTGAAATCGCAATGGCATGAAATAGTTCTGCGCGGTCTTTCGCAGTGATGTTCGTTGGTAAACGAGACCTTTCAGCTGCACTCGTGTTCGACGCACGTGAATCGAAGACGGCTTCGGCCGAACGTGCGTCGTGACGACGTCACGTGACGCATCCTTTACCCAAATCTGTGTAAAATCTGCCGTAATTGAAAAAATCCGCAAGCTCCTCGGGATATTGCGCCGTTTGCTTGATTTTGCGTTGGTTTTTGCGATCGCGTGATTCCTTACTTCCTTATACTTTGGTCCAACACTGTGTCTCACACAACCTCTATTTCAACATGTCCAAAGAACTGAAGCGCTGTCCAGACGCAAGCATTACGCTTGAAGGTAAGTAAGTCCGTATTGCTCATGAAGTCGAATCTGTATTTTTTAAACATCGCGGTGCCAACGTGACCGTCCAGGATTCTTATCGTGTGTCGGAGTGTGTCAGCGTGGCACGGCCATGACCCAGCATCGAATCATCAGCACGTCGCCACGGCTTATAATATATATTACAGCACGCACGTCTTCAGCACTGATGTATATGTAGCTGATAGCCAGCGTGTCGGACATGGATCTAAAGCGCTGTAATCGTTTATTCCGTGTGCGAGCGAGTTCGGCTGATTTATTTGTGAGGTGTTGACTGGGGTCTGTTATCTGCCTCTGACTGCCTCTCCGCTGCCACGCTCTGTCTCAACATCACAAACAGAGAGCCATTAGCCTCAGGGGCTGCACGAGGACGTGAGGGCACCAGGGCCGTGTCTCACACACACACACACACACACACACACACACACACACACACACACACACAGAGTGCACAGGCATCATGATACAGCAAGGCTCCTGCAGAGCCCTCGAGCTACATGCATGTCACTCTCTCAAACCGCGAGTGGTCTGACAGCAAGCTCAGCCCTGTTTGAGCACACTCCGAATAATTAGGCAGCGTCTGCGAGCAGCCAGTCGGAAAAAACACACACGGCTCAGTGACCCTATTAGGAGCTGAATAGGATCCCGAGGAAGCAAACGGAAAGGTGATGAGACAGACAGAGTGACACAGGGATAGGAATAGATGTGAAGGATGGCAGGAAGGTGTCTCGGTGTCACTACCTGCCCGTGATGAGCAGGAAAAGCGTGAGGATGATGAGCAGAGAGAACCCCCCGACCGCCGCGGTAACAATCACCAACACCTGGCCCTGATCAGACGCTTCCTCTGAATCTGAGAAAGAGAGAAAGTGAATGAGAACAGCGAGCGAGTAACAAACGAGACAGAGCTGAAATCCTCATACCATCGTCCCCTGTGGTGAACTCCAGCTTGGAGCTGTAGCTGCTGTAGCCGGTCGCCGTGCGAGCTCGGATGTGGAACACGTAGACCGTGGACGGCTTGAGGCCCGTTACGATCGTGCTGGGAACTTTAGTGCGAGTGGACGAGTAGCTCAACTGCTCCTGCTCCTAATATAATATACACAAAGAGAGCACACAAAGTACACGTTTCACACGTGATTTATTCACCTGAATCCTAATCCTTATGAGACTCTTTCTTTTTCTTTTTTTTTTTTAAAGTAATTTTACATTTATATGTCAAGAAGGAGAGAGCTTACTTTAGTACTACCTTTCAGTAATGAATAAAAAAGTAAAGTAAAAGCACTAAAACATAACGAATTAGACATTTTCGTTAAAAGGAGGCCGGACATTATTATATTCTTGTAAGCAATTAAAGAATTTTATACCAAGAAGCGGAGACGGGGGGAAAGAAAAGTATGTCAAGAAGGAGAGCTGACTTTAGTACTAAATTCTGATAATGTTTCAATAGGTTTTCAATTATATATCAGATAAAGTAATAAACATTTTCTACAAATGATTAGTTTTTCATTTTGGTGGTCTTTAAATTTAATGCCAAGTAGTGGAGAGTTGGCCAAAGTACTAATTTTTATAAGTCTGTTTTTTTTTAATTGTATATCATGAGAGAAATGATATTAGTACAATTTTTTTGTATTTCTTTTTACTTTTAATAAGTGGAGAATTGACCTTAGTTCTGTTTTTTATTTTTTGTTTTTGTTTTTTAGTTTTGGACGGAGAGATCTGACCTTAGTACTATTATTTCTAATATATATATTTTACATTTAAAAAAAAAAAATTGGATGTCGAGAAGAGAAGACCTTCACCTTTTTTTTTTCTTCAAATTTTTAAAAAGTTTTTTTTTTAACTGCCTATCTATAAGAAGAGAGCTGACCTTAGTACTGTTTTCTAAGTTTATTTATTTATTTATTTATTTATTTTTTCGATGCATGTCAAGAAGACGAAAGCTGACCTCAGTTTCAATTTCCAGTTCAAATGACCTTTAGGAATTTGGGAAAGAGGAAGGAGGGTCGGATGCAGGTTGATGGGGAAAATGTGGAAAGTATGGCTGTAGGGATAACAGGAAAAGGCTAAAAAGATAAATAATGATTCTTATGTCAATAAGTTTCTTTTCAGCGTTGGAATGAAGAGATGTACAATTTTAACTGCCATTAGTTTTAGATTAGAGCAGCAGTGTGAAACACTTCAATTAGTAGAGCCTTACAAGCCGCTTCAATTAAAATCTAGACAAATCAGACAAGCAGTTACATCCACAGCAAGACCTCGACTAAAAATATACGATATGTGATGTAGGAGTAGAACACCGTCAGACATATAACAGGTGAAAGAGAGATAGATATGGGACATGGACTGATTTAGGAGAACAGCCGACACTCTGACCCCGTGGTGCTGTGTACCTTCTCGTAGTATTTGATCTCGTAGTCGAGGATGGCAGCGTGGGGCTGTTCAGCCTCCTGCCAGGAGAGGGCGATGGTGCTCTGAGTGGCCCAGTCCTTCTTCACCGCTGCCACCAAAGATGGACCTGCGAGGAAGAGGACAACACAGCATTCAGACTCTGTGTGACGAGACTTTAACCACGTGCGTTTACGCTCGGACTTCGACGTTAACCCGATGAAAATATGAATGTATTGTGCGTAATATGTACAGTCCCCTCCGAAACTATTGGAACGGCAAGGCCAATTCATTTTTTTGTGCCTTACACCAAAGACATTTGGGTTTGAGATCAAAACATGGATATGAGACGAGAGTTTAGGATTTCTTGCTTTTATTTCCTGGGATTTATATGTAGATGTGTTCAACAACATAAAACAGGGAACCTTGATTTTCCCTCTTTTCTCAGCTTCAAAATGGCTTGCTTTTCTCCCATAGACAGCTCTCTGGTCTTTAGGTCAGTTTATCCTTTTTAACAACAAATGCAAGTCTTCACAGGTGAAACTGAAGGATGAAACCAAGAGTAGATGTTCAGATCTATTTAATGTTTAAACAACCGATCAAACAAGACACACCTGTCAGTCACACATTCCATTACTTTTGCTCGCCTAAAAATTGGGTGGTCTGATACAAAACGTGCTGTTCTGTCGTTTAACACATGTACATACAATATAAATACCAGGAAATAAAAACTGAAATCCTAAACTCTCTTCTCATATCCATCTTTTGACCTCAAACCCAAATATCTTCAATCTACAGCAAAAAAATAATTAATTGGCCTTGCGGTTCCAATAGTTTCGGAGGGGACCATAAATCAGTCTGATACTATTTGACCAACTTCCTGTTGCTCTTGTTCCTCAATTCCAGCTGCGTAAAGAAGAAGATGACTATATAATGTATAAATATATAATGTATAAATATATAATGTATAAATATATAGTATGCTGCATCACAGATATGAGACGAAATCTGACTATGACGCAGCATACTGTGAAGGATTTGAGGGAAAAAAAAATGACTAGATATTGAAATCTGTTGTGTTTTGTTGTTGTCAACTGTCAGGCTTACTTGTTTGTTTATAGAAGTTATTGAGGACCACCCAATTGTTATATAGGTGCTGATAAACAAAAACAGAATTGAAGTAGGATGTGCTTTCTTTTCCCCCATGACTGTAGGTCTCTTTAGTGTGGCTTAAAGAGATTTAAAAGATTATATAACATCAGGAGAAGGTGCGTCACACACCTCCTGAGGTGGTTCGAATGATCCGACCGCAATCTGGACACACTTCAAACTCCGAGAACCGCTGTCCGGGGATAATCCGATCCTCAAGACGTATAATATGGGGTCGTAATACGGAGCGTGTACTGTCGAAAGACTGTATATGGAGCTCAATAACTACACGATGGTGGATAATGAACACAAAAAGCATGCTTCTAACGCAGAAAACCAGGAATCTGAGGAACCTTTTCACACTTCCTGCATTAGAGTAATGACGTCCGACTCGTCCTTTTGAACATAAGGAATGAATCTGATGACCGTCTGAATCCAATGTTAGCGTTATTGGTACATGAATTCTGGTATAGTCCTAACAGTCTAATAATTTGAACACCAATATTCTAACATATTACGAAACCCCATGGTGACTTTTCGTTGTTGTACGTACACGCCAGTTTCTTTGGTGGCTCTGTGCACTGAGCCCTGACTAGCAAACAAAAACAAAAGAAGGAAATGAGCCGCGCTGAGCCGATGTTTCATGCACACAGGTTAAACTGAAAAGTGATAAGATTAATTCACTCCACGGATGAACCGAACGCCATCGTCGTCGGCCATGTTGGACAAAAGGAACCGAAAAGCTGAAAACCTGCTAGTGAACGTGTGCGTATCCATTCCCCATTCCCGGATAGCAAGGGGACATTGATTCGATGTTGAAATTCCATCAGAATCATCGTTTTTGGTTGAGGTTGAATATTCAGTGTTAAATAATATTGAAGCAGTGTTGATAATTCGTTGCTTTTCAGTGTTTTTTGGCCAGCTTCATTTCCCCACCGGTGGGGCTTAGATTTAACGTCAGTCCATCTAATTGCTTTAAGTTACTTTGTTATCTAGTTGATCGTAATCTGTACATAAGTTGTATTTTGATCCGACGTTAAATATGCAAATACTGATTTTATGTCCATCTTGATCTGTTTGTCATCGCTGAAATAACGTTATTTCAGGGTGCGAACCTGATGAAAAATCTACGTGAAATTTCAACATTGATTCAATGATAGTTTGGTTGATGCATTAACATTGATTCAGTGTTGATTCGGTGTTGATTCAGTATTGATTCGGTGTTGATTCAGTATTGATTCAGTATTGATTCAGTGTTGATTCAGTGTTGATTCAGTATAGATTCAGTGTTGATTCAGTGTTGATTCAGTGTTGGTCTGCTATCTGGGTTGTAACAGTTAGTTATGGCCTTGCTAAATCAAACATCATTACTTAACTCGCTCTTGAGCAGGTGGGCGAATCGGATTCTGTCTTGTTTGATTCATTCCAGGGAAAAAACAAACTCGAGCATCGACCCCATAAACCACTTTTGGCTTTTGGCTAGTAATAGCATAGTCTGTTGCTACAGAAATTAAGCTAACTATGGTATAGTAGCTTACAACCAATATATTATCATGATTCATAATTCATTTTTTTTCTTTGTCAATCACTAGAGCTGGCGTTTTAAATTCAGAAACATGAGCCAAAGTAGGAGAGTTTATTACACATGATGAATACAGTAAAGTGAAAATGGTAAGCGTGTAATGTTAGTGTTCTGTATAAGGGTTGGGAATATGACAAAAAAATAAATCACATCACGATTCTCAAAAAGCATTTCCATGATACACGATATGTATCATGATATACAGATTTGTTCAGAAATGTCCAACAATACAGTAATTAAAAAAAAAAAAAGAACTGCTCAATGATTTATATAAGGTAAAAAAAAAAAACATATTGAACTTTTTTTAAATATGAAAAAGATCACATCACGGTACCTGAAGACATTTGTATGATACGCGATACATATCACAAGATACAGTTTAGCCGATAGTAATTGTATATACCGTATTAGAAGTGCTGTGCGGTCGGCAAACTGAATCACTTTTGAAGCAAGTCAAAACATTTTAGGAGTGTATTTTGTACACTCTTATAGTAACACACTTCTTGCAGCAATGGCGAAAAGGTTTGAAGCGTGAAATTGTGCTTTGTGGAGTTTCAAAAGCCACGTAAACATTAACATCAACTTCCTCCATGTTCACTCCAACGTCGCCTTAAAGTTTCATATTAACGCAGTGTCGTGTATTACAGCCAAGAAAAAGTTCAATACACACACACACACACACACACACACACAGGATTGCTGAAATTTAAGGCCAGTGTTGATCTATAAGCACACGCTACATCAGCTCCAGCATGGGACTTGAGGAAATGTAGCTTCCCGCCCACGGGCCGGGGCCGAGCGCATCTCTAACCGAATCGTGCGGCAGATTAAACTGGTGCTGAATGGCATTAGCACGGCCTGATCACATTTCTCTCAGGTAAATATTCACTCTGGAGACCAGCGGCGACCGCCTGCCTCGCTAATCACCTCATCACCTCATCATCTAATCACTGCCTCTGTCATCCTCATCAATCTCGTACTGTTACACCATCACAGAGTGGACAGAGAGAGAGAGAGAGAGAGAGAGAGAGAGAGAGAGAGAGAGAGGGATAGAAAGAGGGAGGGAGAGAGGGAGAGAGAGGGGAAGGGAGAGAGAGAGGGAAGGAGAGATAGATAAATGAGGTAGGCAAAGAAATAAGAAAGAGAGAAAAAGAGAAACAAATAGAGAAAAGTAAGAGAGAGATGAGAGAGAAAGAAACAGACAAGAAAGAGAGAAAGCGAAGGAAAGACACACTTTCTCAAATACAGTAAGATCCATAAATATTTGGACACTGACCGTGATTGTTCATCATTTTAATAGGAGTTACAAGTAAATAACGAGTATGATCTTTAGATCCAGTGGAGAAATTACAGCACTTTTTTTTTTAATAATATAGTCACCCCTTTTTAAGGGACCAAAAGTCGGTCTGTTTTGATTTTTCAGCCGTATGATGGCTCGCGTCGCTGGCCGTGACGGCTCTTTGGACTTCATATTGAGAGTTAACAGAAACAGATTCCAAATGCAAATGAAACACATCAACTCTACACCGTATATCTGCTTACTAACGGGCGAATGACACACACGTGGCCGAGGAGCTGAGCAGACTGTTGTCCAATTACTTTTGGTTCCTTAAAAGGGGGGGCGGGATCACATATTTTAAAAAAAAAAAAGTGCTGCAATCCCTACACTGGATGTGAATGATCTCAAATGAAAGCTGACAGTCTGCACTCTGAGCTCATATTCATAATTTTATTTAAACTCCTAGAATATCAAAATGACAGAGAGACAGAGAGAGGGAGAGAGAGAGAGAGACATGGAAACTGAGACGAAAGAGACAAAAAGACAGAGGGAGGCAAGAAAGAGAGACAGAGAGACAGAGAGAGAGAGAGAGAGAGAGAGGGAGAGAGGGAGAGAGAGACAGAGAGAGAGAGAGAGGGAGAGAGAGAGAGAGACATGGAAATTGAGACGAAAGAGACAAAAACACAGAGGGAGGCAAGAAAGAGAGACAGAGAGACAGAGAGAGAGAGAGAGGGAGAGAGGGAGAGAGAGAGAGAGAGAGAGAGAGACATGGAAATTGAGACGAAAGAGACAAAAAGACAGAGGGAGGCAAGAAAGAGAGACACAGAGAGAGAGAGAGAGAGAGAGAGAGAGAGAGAGGCATAGATATAGCCACACAAAGAGAGTGAGAAAGTGACAAACAGACAGACGGAGAAAGAGAGCGAGAGTGAGAGATAAACAGAGAGAAAGGGAGGGAGGAGGGTGAGAAGCAGAATAGGGGCTATGGGGAAATGTGTAAAGGGTAAAAAGGAAAGAATTAAGAATAGGATGATAAATGAGAGCTGGAGGGAGTGACAGAAAGAGAGAGAGCGAGAGAGACAGAGAGAAAAGAAAGAGACACATCTGTCCTGCTGCTTCTGCTCCCTGCAGCATCAATGAAATTGATTTGGAGAGTGTGATTGAATGGAGCTATGAGAAAGTAAGACACCATAAAATACAAAAAAAGTCTTGCTCTTCACACCCACCCACCCACACACACACACACACACACACAGCATACACTTTGGCCTCTAAGCTAAGTGATAGTAGCCAGCTAACTATCAAGCTAGCTAGCTATTAATCTATTTAAGTTTACTCTAATAACTCACTGGTTTAGCTGAAGGTGAAATGCTGAAACTATTAGCTAGCTATTTCTGTTTAGCTAACACACTCCAGTCACAGCTCCTCACGCGAGTGCCGTTCAAATAGTATTTTTGTGTATGTATTCCGCGACATAAAATACATCAGCGATACCCCACTCATGATTTCGTTAAGCTTTCAAGTGTATTGAAAAAGTGGTTGCTAACAAGTGGCTAAATGGGACTACAGGAAAACCCATCTACTACACCTTTTTCTTCTTCTGGCTAGGGTGTCAACAAAAAGTTGTGAAATTTGCCACACTGATTGGGGAGGATCTAAGGAACATTCTGACCAAATTTGGGCCAAGTGCTGCCAATACTCTAGCACCACCATTGGGTCAAAACTGGGCCTAATTCAGAAGTATGTTTATGTTCATAGCTTTTGAACCATGTGTCCAAAGTTTAAAAGCAGAGACTGGGTGCTTGGCCCCCGAAAATGCTGCTCGCAGCTTTAATAATTATGATGATGATGATGATGATGATGATGAT
>JANDJT010000154.1:15006163-15023546 GCA_024331685.1 Stegophilus panzeri | reverse complement strand
ATCAGCTACAACAACAACTACAACACTAACAACAACTATTACTACAACTACTATTATATCAGCTACAACAACAACAATACCTACAGCAAAACAACTACAACAACTACTACAACACTAACAACAACTATTACTACAACTACTATTATATCAGCTACAACAACAACAACACTCTAATAACAACTACTACTATTATATCAGCTACAACAACTACACCTACAGCAAAACAACTACAACCACAACTATAACACTAACAACAACTACTACTATTACTACTACTACTTTTAAAAAACCACACCAACAACATATCCAGGTCTTTTTTTCTCCTGTAATAACCAATTTGTTCATGAGAATCCAAGCCAACAACAAAAATGCAACTATAACCTACAAACTACAACATTAACAACAACTACTACTACTATAACAACCACAACAACACGTAATACTACTACTAGTACCACAGCTACAACCGCAACAACTACACCTACAACAACAACAAAACCTATGACAACATTATTACAGAAGCACATTGGCTGTTTCAGTGCTTATATCTGCATTAGGAACCTTCTCTAATTTAAACATGCACTGGCGCTATAGACTTGGAGCGCTACTGCAACTTTGACTTCTTTTCCTTTTTCAATCATCACAGTATGTTCCACGAGCAGCACCAGATGTATATCATTAAGCTTCATTAATTTATCTTTGCATTTCAGCAGGCCTTCTGACAAATTGTGCTTCAGTTTTGACTCGGCTGCATCACCAGCGCTGCGTGGCAGGTGGTAGTCACGTCTCAGTCTATTTGATACAAACAAACTCGGAAGTGACGTTTTGTGTACTCTGTCTCAAAATGTTTACGCAATGAAAATACATCACGACAACCGGAAAACGATGCTGCAACTACAAATCGTACTCTAAAAGAAATCAATTTATAACAATTACTACTTTTATTTTTATTGATCAATATGCCAGGGAATGTTTTTCATGGAATTCTGACTTGACCATGTTTTCCTTCATCTTACTGGTCGACTGTAACATAGAGCATCAAATATCCCTTAGCCACGCCCACTTACAAAGCATCCACCAATCTGAACTTTGGCCTGGCGGAGCCTCTGATTCTTTTCTGTAATGTGACTAATGGTGCTTTCGGAAAGATCGTATTTACGAGTTAAACGCACATGTACGCCACCACAAAGTCGTAATTACGAGTGGGAAACTCGGGATTTTCTTTCGGCTACGAGTTGGGGGCGTGTCAGTAAGAAACCTCGGTGGATGCAATCAATGGATGCAAAACGTCGGTAGTTGACGGTAAATTTGTTGAAATTGAATGTTTACTCGTCTCAGAAGCTGATGTCAGATATCACTGTGTTAAACTGACAATAAAACAAGCTAATTTCCTGCGCAAAATACGACAGCATTGTACAATTACGATATAATAATATGTAAGGATGAAGTTTACAGCGGCTTCAGAAATGGATTAAAAAAGCGAAACACATCTGATGCGCATCTTTTGTTCTTCATTTTCTAGGAGGAGAGTTTAAAAGAGTTTAAAACAACCTTTGCTGAATTTTTTTGTAGTTAATTAAGGGAAGGTACACCGCCGTTTTGCGCCGACCAAAGCGACTTGAACGCACCTGACGTCGTAATTACGACTTCCCAACTCGTAAATACGAACTGTACGGGCGCTATCATGGCTATCGAGTCTTTGTGGAGGAAATGTGGAGCTGTATTCATTTTTAACCGTCAATATTAATTCATTTTAATCGTTAAAAAAACTTTTCTTTTTCTTTTTAAACAGTTTTACATGATGTACAAACTCTATACACAATTTGAAAATCAAAGCAGAACAAATGTAATCCCAATCCCAAAACCACACAAACGTCATGCCTTATAAATGTAAACAGCTAGATCTTTTGTCTGATCGAATTCTTCTCGTTCGTATGTATTCTTCTTGTTTTCCTTGTGAATCTTAAAAACCTTCGCCACAAAAACGCACTCCATATAAACTCCTCCTGTATCAAGGGATCCATCGGCATTGTGGGAGACATGTTAGCATCCTGTCCTATCTATTAGCAGATTTATTACATCACTCTGTGCTTCTCGGCCTGGACGTTTAAGCTGCGCTCCTTCCTGAGTCCGCGTTTCTCCGCCCACCTGACAAAACCTGACGCTCTGTTTATTCCTCTCTTGTAAACAAAGTAAACTTTAGTTTATAGAGATGGAAGGCGTTTAAAGGCAGGCAAGTTAAGCACGGCCGTAAAGAGGCCACTAAAGTGGTTACGCCGTGATGGAGTGCGGCTTTACTGTTAGGCGACGGTTTTACGCTTAACGCTACGTTTAACGTTAGGCGAAGCACGATTACCTTTAGCGGCTAGTGGAATATTTACTGGGCAATTATTTCCATCAGTACTAGTAGCACTAACAGCAAGAGTCACATCAACGTTAAGAGGTACATATCATATTTACGAGACGTCGAGATGATCGGGCGGTGTGTCCGAGGTGTTATATGTCGCAAGATGAAGAGCGGTGATTGCGAGAGCGGTACGATTCTGCAGCATTTGCCTAGCAGTCCTACAGGCAAGCACACTGCAGAATGGCCCCGCTCTCGACACCAAAGCAGCCGGAGGAAAGCACGGGAAGAGTCCGCTGACGCAGTGCAGAAGTGATTCGTACCTGGGGAATTAGCTCGTGTTTCAGTTCTGATATGTATTATTTGTAATATTTAAACCCCCCCCCCCCCAGCAAAAAAAAAACAAAAAAAAAAAACCCACTTTGAAGTTATAACTTTCAGTTACGCTGTGCTAATTTCAGCATTAATTTTAGTAGCTTCTTTCCACTTATGCTAACTTAATAGTCTCACTTCTCACCCTGGAATCTAATGTCTAATGGAATTAAGCCGTCTGAGAGCGGTAAGTTTAATTCCTCCGCAAGAAGCACTTGATCAAAGTTAGTCTGTCCAACTTTGCGAGTGCTGAGTGCTCAGCGTTCTTAAAAGCCAATCAAAGAATCTGGTTTAATGGACTTTGTGTTTAAAAAAAAAAAAAAAAAAAAGTTGAGCTAACTCAATATAACTACAAATTTTCTCCTTCTTCACACACACACACACACACACACACACACACACACACACAATGGCTGCCATAGATATGACATACTGTAAGGTAAGGTCTACTAACATATAATGAAGGAGGTGTGTATCCGCTTTCTTTTTCACCACTTTGCATTAAGTACATTAAAAAAAAAAAAAAAAAAAAAAAAAAGAAACACAAACTCACTAGAAAAAATAATGTATGTGATAAGATAAGCTTATAACACTTATAACATAACGCCTTTAATGCAGCTACTGTACCAGATGGCTCTCCTGGGCCGGAAATGAAAATATGGATTTCAAACCTGATTATTGTTGCTGTTTGTATGAGGTAATCCGGTAACTTCTCCAAGTTGGAGCAACTTACAAAGTGTAAAGTTAACAGAGAAGTATAAATCTCTGATCAGAAACTTCTTGGGAAGTTTGGTGGAAACTTCAGGCGAAAAATCTGATATAAAAGCAACCGTCACGCCATTTGAGTGCTGAAAGTCATTTCTGGTGACAGGCTGCAGATTTACAGCGTTGTTCTTTCTCTCTCGCTCTCTCTCTCTCTCTCTCTCTCTCTCTCTCTCTCGTGCTGTATGCAATCATCATCCTGTTTTCGACTTAGCCTCTGACAGGAGGACAAGGGAGGAAAGTCTCCGCCTCCTTTTTCTCTCACAGTCTGTCTTTATTTCTCTCATCATCCGACTGGGCGTATGACAGTTTCGGGGCGGGTGGACACGGCCAGGCAGGATGAGTCGGAGAGGAGAGCGTAAAGCCTACAGGAGATGCGCTAACGTTAACATGGCGTGTCATGGGACCGCCTACTGAACGCGCCCTGCATGACGTGAAATTACGGGAAACTACTGAATTACGTAAAGAAATGCAAGTTCATCAACAAGGAGATAAACGTGTTGATAAAGACGTGATGTAGAGAGAATGAATACGGCTGACGTGCTGTCAGATTCCCAACTGGTTTCGATGTAATGGAGAGAATTAGCGCCTTCCTATAAAAGAGTGAGTAAACGAAGGATATCGTTTTCATCTTATAGCCGACTGCAACTTTCAGAAAATCCATTTTTTACTTTGTTAGATGCAGGACCAGGGTTGCCAGATCTGCATAACAAACACAAACTGGGTTACTCATCGGAAGGTCGAGGGTTCAAGCCCCAGCACTGCACACTGCCAAGCTGCTACTGTTGGGCCCTTGAGCAAGGCCCTTAACCCTCTCTGCTCCAGGGGGCTCCAAATACTACGTTAAATAAATAAATAAATAAATAAATAGTATCTATGCAAATGTATTGGCGTTAACCAATCCATAGACACAAATACGTTCATACACTAATGTACAGAGCATAGAGAAGTGGCCACCAACCCTCCTCCTTGAGATCTACCTTCCTGTTTCCGGTTTCATCTCCAACCAACATCTAACACACCTGTTTTAGTTTAGATCAAGAACTTCTTAAGGCAATGATTAGATGGTCAGGTGGGCACGATTATGTTTGGAGCTAAAGTCTTCAGGAAGAGGGATCTCCAGGAACAGGGTTGGTGACCACGGATATAGAGGGTGTTTTAACGTATAGATTTACACCACAGTGCTGGTGAATTCTCAAAGCGGATCGGTCAGATGGTGTTGATTCGCTTTCTACAACAGCAGCTCTGACAGTAAGTATGTTAATGCACTCGTTCGAATAACCTTACCTATACGTTTCTATAGTAACAGCGAACACAGGGACTTGTATGGAGGACCTACCAATAATATAACAACAATAATATACATGATAAAAAAAAAAAAAAAGTGTTGTTTTGAATGAAGAAAAAGGTGTAGTTTTCTCTAAGGGGGGTGGGGAGAGGATTATATAATACTTATAGAAGGAGTCTCCAGTGTCAGCGCTTTCTAACAGAAAGTTTTCCACCACAGGAAAGTCTTCAGGACAGAGGAGTTTACGCATTTGCCGTTTTTTTTACTAACATGACAAGCTGCGTTTGTTTGTTTGTTGTTGTTGTTGTTTTTTGTTGTTGTTGTTTTTTCGTCAGTTTTATCAATTTCAAGTTAGGAGATTAATAGAGAGGCCGATGAGGGAACGGTTTTTATATTTTTTTTTATAAACAATGACACGTCATTATTTATTTATTTATTTATTTTTTTACCTCTTTATAGTTACATTTACATTTTATGGCATTTGGCACACGCCCTTATCCCGAGCGACTTACATTTCCGTAATTCATACAACTGAGCATTTGAGGGTTAAGGGCCTTGCTCAAGGGCCCAGCAGTGGCAGCTTGGCGGTGCTGGGATTTGAACTCACGACCTTTCCGATCAGTAGTCCAGCTTTTCTGGAATGCTACAGATTAACCTTCGCAGAACCCGTTTACGTTTATTAAATGTTCTAATAGCGTTCTGTGATGAAACGGGCCGAAAAAACCTTTATTACCTCTGACTCAAGATCTGGAAAGGAGAACGGGGCGAGAGACTTTGAGACAAAGTGAGAGACAGACTGAGTGAGTGCATGAAGGCAAGGAGACATGTGCAATCTTCGAGGTAAACAAGTTTATCATTAACATACTGGGCTGCTAGTAAAAAAAAAAAAAAAAAAAAAAGTAATTATGATCGGGCAAGCAGTTTAAATTCTCATCCCCATTTAATGGAGCATCTCCGAGCCACTGACCCGACAGAGCTAATGCAGCCCGGGCCTCATCACCATCATCATCATCATCATCATCATCTTCTTCTTCTTTTCATCTTTCTCACTCCCTGTCCCTCATCACTCCTCTATTTCACTCACTCACTCCCTCCTCCTCCTTCTCACTTGCTCTATACTTCTATCTCTCACCTGTTTCCCCCCTCTCTCTCTCTCTCTCTCTCTCTCTCTCAGTCTGTCGACAGTCCATCTGAATATGGAAATAAGCGTTCCAGATTGCCTCCTGCAGGATGCCGTACGCCAGCAGGGGAAATAGATCTTATGATAGCGCAATATATTAATGTGCTAAAAAGCTGGAAATAAACTCTTTAGCATTTAGGTGAGGAAAACAAGGCCAAAAAAACAACAACAAACAAACAAAAAAAAAACCACAACAACATTTTTACAGAGAAAAATCTGACTAAAAAACGAAAACGACAATTGAATCAATTTATTAATTTACCTATTCATTTATTTAATTTTTGTTTATTACTTGTTAGTGTATTTATTTATTCGAATATTTCAGCTCTTGTATTGTTTATTTCACGTATTCGTTTTTACTCGGTCACGGCCGCCACCGATCCCGCTAATTCGCAGTTATTTTTCTTATCCGCCATTTCGCTTTCCAAATCTCTGAGCGGTCGCGCTGAATGTTAATCACAGCTGTCAGTTAGCATTTAACCAGAAGACACACTGAATGAAGACAGTGACATATTGCAGGGGAATTGCACGCCCTGCCACTGTGTGTATTTTCTAAAATAAATAGGCTCCTTCCCCCCCTATTACCTCCAGTGCCAATTTCACTAGCAACTGGATTCTCCATTAAAAAAAAAAAAAAAAAAGAAAAAAAAAAAGAAATAAAAATTAAATAAATAAATAAATAAATAAATAAATAAATAAAAACACTGAACTCCAGAGCCAGGATTTGAAACGTATTAGCTGGCATTATTCAATTTGAAGGCAAGCCTATACTTAAATGTATAATGGAGAAAGTAGTATATAGAGCCTCAAGAGGAACTTTGCACTCGGAGGTGTGTGTTTGAGAAAGCCCTACGCGATGCGGGATTGTGCTCTGCCGATGCGTGTTTTATATCGAGTTTCTAAAACATTTCACACATCCGCTGCTGGCAGTCAGGACTCATGGAAGCTGGAGGTTCGTTATTTATGATGGACATTATACTGTATTTATGATGAACACCTTGATTCGTTTGAACGTACGTTATACTCCGACTTCATTACTATTACGACATTACTTTAGGGCTGTTATGGCTTGACATTTTCACAGTACGATAAGCTTTTTTCGGAAAATATCACACGCTCCCCTCGTGGTTCCCATGGCAACAAAGCATCATGTGCCTATGTTTAGTTTGAAGCTGTATCTGAAACCGCTCAGTGAGATAGCTCATTCGCTACATAGCGAATGACATCCGAGTCCGCTCTACGGGGAAGAAGCGAAGGGAAACGAGTGAGCGAATTCGGACGCTGATAACGCGTCATGGAGTACTTTTTTTTTGTCCTGCATTTAACCTTGTCTTGTGATTGATTTCTACCTTACTGTGTGCACCTTCTCCTTGTTTCCCCGTTATTTGTTTGTGTATGTAAAAGCGGTGTCATGCTTTGCTCGTCGTGCAGCCTTGTTTTCGTATTGATCTTTTGTTCCTTTTAGTTTCTGTAGGGGTTGGGCTTCCTTGTTTGACCATGACTCTTGGATTCGTTCTAATAAACGTAACTCTGAACTCACCCACTTGCATCTCTCAGTACTTTACATTAAGCCGATCCACCTCCTGGCATGATACTGGGCTGTTGGAGGGAACCAGGGAACCAGGGCACATTGAGAACATGAAACTCCATGGAGACAATAACCTGAGCTCAGGATCTGACCGGGAAAGCTGGAGCTGTCCCACCGTGCTTCCCCATGCAGGCTCCATTAATTTCTAATATGAAGCAGAAATCAGATCAGCACTCGCACATGCATTTCACATTTTAGTCCTTTTTTTTTTTTTTTTTTTTTTTGCATGAGTGATGCAAGACCGCAAAGCAAGAACGAAAAGTTTTGAAAGCGGGTCCTCTGCCGTGAGGTGGTTAAAAGACCCGAAGATGTTTTTCCAGTCTTCCTGGCTTCAGATTCCTGTTCTTGGCGGAAAGGACTGGAACCCGATGTGGTCTTCTGCTGTTGTTTGTTTGACGTATTGTGCATTCTGAGATGCTTTTCTGCTCACCACGGTTGTCAAGAGTTATTATATGAGTCAGCTTGAACCAAATTTCCTCTGACCTCTCTCATCAACATGATGTTTCTGCTTGAGGAACCTCCGCTCGCTAGATGCTTCCCCCCCCACACCATTCTGCATAAACTCTAGAGACTGTTATGTGTTAAAATCCCAGGAGATCAGCCCTTTCTAAAATACTCAAACCAGCCCATCTGGTACCAACAAGAAGGTGGAATTTTCCGGGAGGAAACATGAGAAACCTAAGGAAACCCACGTAGACATGGGGAGAACATCGGAAACGGTGCACGAGCGGTAACCTACGAGGCAGCAAACAAAGCTCACATTTTATTTGCATTATTCATTAACACCATAACAATGCGAAGAGGCCTCAGGGGAAGAAAAAAGCTTCTTACCAGAGCTCGTATTTATCAGCTCCTAAAATTGTTGTTGTTTAAGAAATCGATATCTGAACGATTTATTACACAGCGACACTCAAATTAGCGCAACTCCAACACACCCGGGCATCTTTTCTTGTTCCGTTGTTCTAGACTGCAAAAGCATTTTCTTTTAAAGACGTCCACACGGTGTTGTTCTTTAAATGGTCTCAAAATGCAAACTTTCTCATCGGTAGTGTTTATCCTCCAATGGCCATTTAACACTCATCAGTTCTCGCTCTCTCTCTCTTTCTCCAATTTTGTCTCTTTCTCTTTCGCTTCATTCCTCCACCCAGCCATTAAACTTAAAGCCGTCGCTGTCAGCGCTCCCCTGGACGCTCGCTGCTCCTCCTCGCTCGGCAGAATTATAGAAAGGCAAAACAAAGTTAATGAATTCTTAATGAGCGGTGGAAGGAGAGAGAGAGAGAGAGAGAGAGAGAGAGAGAGGAGCAAAACTGCCTTCCACTTGATTGATGATCGTCAGAGTGTTTTCAAATAATCCAGGCCTGTGGGCTTTCTTCACTACAGTTGAAACCTTCGTCTCACGTGGCGTCTTAGACAGAGCGGATCTCGTTCGGTGGGGGAGGGGCATGAGATGACAATATGACAATACTTAGAAATACGCAATGTGTATACTGTGACATTTATTTCGTTTAACTGAGGTTTTGCTAACAAAGTGCCAATAGAACTTTTTCGACAGAACATTTTATGTGCGAAAACTATTTAATTTATTTTAAAAGAGTATTAAATGTCTATCGAAAACAACTTCATTCTTGTTATCTATGTTATTGCAGTTATAAACGTTCATTTCCTCACCAGCCTTTCCCGTGTCTGAAACTTGAAAGTTACAGCTTTGTCATTTTTTTGACTGTCGAGTGATTGATCGGTTTTGCCGATTAATCAGCACCGATAAATGATTGCTGGGACTATCAGATATCGGCAAAAATCCATACCGATAGTTTTTCCCGGTCGCGTCCGTTGCGCGAGTGGCTCAGAAGGGTACATTCTGTCATTGTACAGTACGAGAGCGGCCTCTAGAGGCGAAATAAAAACTATCACTGACAAATTTTGGTGTGTTATTTGAAGTGTTGTTCATTTTGGATGTCTCTATTTATATTTGTTATTTGGAGTGTTATCCTTTGGTTCAGGATGTATAGGATATATATCTTTTATTTAATTTAATATTTATTACTAGTTAATATATATTAATATTTATATTTTTATTTCATTTTAAAAAAGTACAGTACATTTTCATGGTACAGTCAAGTACTGTTTACTTTCGTAATAAAGTTCCGCAATATTTTGCTTTGAGTGTTATGTTTTCATTCAGTATCAATTTGAAGAACTATCGGTTGAATAATCGGTTATCGACTTAGTTATCGACTTAGTTATCGGTATCGGTAAAATCCACTATTGATTCGCCTTTACCAAATCCATCCATCCATCCATCTTCTATAGAGGTTAATCCTTTTCAGGGTCACGGGGAAACCTGGAGCCTATCTCAGGGAGCATCGGGCACAAGGCGGGGTACACCCTGGACAGGGTGCCAATCCATCGCAGGGCACACAAACACATACACACATTCACACACTACGGACACTTTTGGACACGCCAATCAGCCTACCATGCATGTCTCTGGACGGGGGGAGGAAACCGGAGCACCCGGAGGAAACCCCTGCAGCACGGGGAGAACATGCGAACTCCGCACACACAGGGCCACGGTGGCAATCGAACCCCCGAGCCTGGAGGTGTGAGGCGAACGTGCTAACCACTAAGCCACCGTGCGCCCGCCTTTACAAATTTTTTAAAAATAAACATCTTACTAAAAAACCTCATCATATCAACAATTACAAACAATTTATTTCACATTTAAGTGTAGCATCGGCTATACAAGTCCCTGTGCATATTAGAACACGTTTAATATAAACCTGTGATCTTAATTAAAGCCGGAACTACTGTCAGACCCACTGTTATAGAAAATTAATCAACACTTTCTGACCAATCAGGATTGAGAATTCAGCCGCACCTGGGTGTAAGTGAAGAGGCAACCTGCTACCTGCTAATGTGTTTTATGTTCAGAAAATAACTAACTACTAACTAGCTCATTTCTCGAGAGAATTTTACAATACAATACACAAAAGGAAATACAAAACGATGAAAGGTTTTTGTTGTCTACTAAATATTATTTAATCCACTTATAGTCTAAAAACGAATCATTTCCAGTAGTTTATTTCAACTATGTACATTCAGTGTCAATTTTGAGGGACATTTGGTTGATTAGGAGAAACTGACTTAAACATCTTAGCATGCTAACAGATTTGACTTTGAATTGTGATGCACTAAAGTGTTAAACTTCTAATCCCAAGCTTTCTGCAGTCATCTACACACATCCTCGCTCTGCTGATCACACCGAGTTGTGCCAAGAAGCCAACCTCAGCCTGGACCTTAACACTCACCTCCAATTAGCACCTTTCTGGCAGAAGCTAACCCCTGTCCTGGTGCTAACAGCGCTAACCCGAAGAGACACCGCACTACGGTGCGGAGCTGACTGCTCTGAGCTGACGCCCTGAATGAACATCTATCTGCCTTAATGAACCCCTCCACACACTCACACACACACACACACACACACCCACACACACACTTTCAGTCATTTAGATTTAATTAGTATTTGGGGTGCAATTGAATCAAGGTTCACATATAGAGTGGAATAATTGTGAATGATGGTGTTGTGCTCTGGGCCGCCCCTTGAAGTTTGTGTGCTGCTCACCACTTTAGATGGATGATTAGGACAGCACCTATTAGCATAACGTTACACTATTTAAACACCACTTGGTGTGCCAATGTGTATTAAAATGTGCTAACATTCATATATATATATATATATATATATAATAACAATATGATAATAAAGTACATCTTTCTTTCTGCAACATAGCGGGTGGCACAAGTACTGTACAAATCAACTATTCACATTTTAAACAAGTCTGTGACTGTATGCTAAAATCCATTTTTGTACCAAATATACAGTTTTCCTCTTCTGAAGTATAACTGAATTAATAGACTTATTTTAACATTTTTTATTTTATTTCAATTTTAGTTATTTACTAATGTTTATCATTTTCTGAACCAATAAACATCTGATTTTAAAACACAATGACTGGATGTGTGTGTATATATATATATATATGTTATGCTTTACTGGATTTCTGCGTTAATGATTAATTACTCAACTGTGAAGCATGGTGTTGGGAGCATCATGATTTGTAGCTGCTTTACTGTATCAGAGCCTGGACAGCATTTTTTCCCCCCAGCCTGGATTATGAATTATTAATATGTTCAGGAAAAGACATCAAAAGTACTGTTGTTTACGTGTGAATATCTTCGGCAGAACGTGTCTAATGCGTTGCATAACGTTTTGCTAGATATGAACATAAGAGCCAAACTCCAGACACAGAAGTTTTCAGTGGTTTTCCCCACACACTCATAATGACTGTGAATGTCTTTCCATTCAGACTGGCAGACTCTGAGAAAATGTTTCGTGATCGGTCTTTGCTGAGAATATCCTGGGTATTATTGGTGTGTGTTGAAGACTTGCCAACTGCACGCTCCATAAAAAAGAGCTTTTTAAACCAGGAGTACACGATGCCAAAGCAATCTATAGCCAGGAGCTCAGTGACACTGCATGCCAAAAAGAATGAAAAGAGTCACGACGAAAAGAGAGGAAAGTGTGAAAAGACATGCTGGCTATACATGTCTCAGAGAAAAAGGCATAGCTTTACCTTCCCAGAGTGGCTGGTGCTGCAGTATACGATTAGGCACACTTAAATTGGCAGGTAAGAAAAATTAACCATGACACTTGGGAGGAAATTGGGTAGTACATACAGTCCGGTCCATAAGTATTTGTGCCGTGACACAATGTTCGTGATTTTGCCTCTGTACGCCACCACAATGGATTTGAAATGAAGCAATCAAGGTGTGATTGAATTGTAGACGTTCAGCTTTAATTCAAGGGCTTTAACAACCGCTTAGGAATTACGGCCATTTTTTTTTTTCGTCCCTCCATTTTCACAGGCTCAAAAGTAATCAGACACTTGACTGATAAGCAAGATAATATGGCCAGGTGTGAGCTGTTTCCTCGTTATTTCATGACCAATTAAGGAGATAAAAGGTCTGGAGCTGATTCCGAGTGTTGAAGGTGCATTTGGTAGCTGTTCATGGGAAGGAACTCTCAATATGCGGTCCAAAAAGGTGTCGATGCAAGTGAAGGAGGCCATCATTAGGCTGAACCCCCCCCAGAAAAAAAAAACACCCAAAAACAAAACAGACCTGTCAGAGAGATAGCAGAAACTTTAGGAGTGGCCAAATCAACAATTTGGGACGTTCTTAAAAAGAAGGAATGCACTGCCGAGCTCAGCGACACCAAAAGGCCTGGAAGACCACGGAAGACAACTAAAGTGGATGATCGCTGAATTCTTTCCTTGGTGAAGAAAAACCCCTTCTGAACATCTAGCCAAGTCAAGAACATTCTGGAGGAGGTACGTGTATCATTGTCAAAGCCTACAATCAAGAGATGCCTTCATGAAAAATGGAAAAGGAAAGGAAGGGACCATGAGCCAAAGCATACCACATCATCTGGAGGAGGTGTTATGGCATGGGCATGTACGGCTGCCAATGGAACTGGGTCACTGGTGTTTATTGATGATGTGACTGCTGATAGAACTAGCAGGATGAATTCTGTAGCGTACAGAGCTATACTTTCTACTCAGATTCAGTCAAATCTTGCAAAACTGATACTGAAAAAAGGACGGCGCTTCACATTACAGATGGATAATGAACCAAAACATATCGCAAAAGCAACCCAAGAGCTTCTTAAGGCAAATAAATTAAACGTTCTTAAATGTCCACTGACCTTAACCCAATTGAGCATGCTTTTCACTTACTGAAGACTAAACTGAAGGCAGAAAGACCCACAAACAAGCAGCAACTGAAGGCGGCTGCAGTACAGGCCTGGAAAAGCATCTCGAGGGAGGAAACTCAACATTTGACGATGTTCATGGGTTCCAGACTTCAGGCCGTCATTGAAAGCAAAGGATTTGCATCCAAGTATTAAAAACAATATATATTTAATAAATAATAATACATAAATCATACATATTTATGATTATGTTTTTTGTCAATTACTTTTGAACCTGTGAAAATGAAGGGGCTATGTAAACAAACAAGGCTGTAATTCCTAAACGCTTAATGCAATCCATCCATCCATCCATCCATCCATCTTCTATACCACTTTACACTTTTCAGGGTCACGGGGAAACCTGGAGCCTATCCCAGGGAGCATCAGGCACAAGGCGGGGTACACCCTGGACGGGGTACCAATCCATCGCAGAGCACACAATCACACACACATTCACGCCAATCAGCATACCATGCATGTCTTTGGACTGGGGGAGGAAACCAGAGTACCCGGAGGAAACCCCTGCAGCACGGGGAGAACACGCAAACTCCGCACCCACAGGGCCACGGTGGGAATCTAACCCCCGACCCTGAAGGTGTGAGGCGAACGTGCTAACCACTCAGCCACCGTGCCCCCCTGCTTAATGCAATATTTTTGTTAAACCGCTTGAATTAAAACTGAAAGTCTGCTCTTCAATCACATCTTGACTGCTTCATTTCCAATCCATCCGCCGTGATGGTGTACAGAGGGAAACTTACGAAAATCGTCTCGCTGTCCAAATACTTATGGACCTGACTGTGAATAATTACAAGTACAATAATAAACACATAAAATGTTACACTGACAAAACTGTACAGTACAAACAAGCTGATCTATAAGCTGATAACTAACAAGCTGATAACTAACAAGCTGATACTATTAACTTCTTGCAATTATTTATTTTTTTGCCTAAGTACTAATTCTCCCCCCCTTATGTTGACGGTAAAATAGTTTATTCAAAATGATCGATTTTGTAACTACAATAAAATGCTGGGCTTCTGAGTGGCATGATGATCTAAATATTCACTATTTGGCAAGTTTGATTCGCATCCATCCGTTTCTGTGGAGCGACTACTTCAGAGAAACCACCACGTATTAACATATACCCCGGAACTGGCAAAAAAAAAAACCGAACAAAAAAAAACCCCAAATGTAACACACAGGCAGTGTGAGGCAGGTGGAAGGAGATTACCTGCAAACGCGGATGTGTGAAAAGAAGCATGGCAGGCATCTGAAGTCTTCGCTGGAAATCAAAAGTGCCCTCCGCTTGCTCTCTCCTAACCCCTATTCAATAGCCCTTTTCAGTCCCTCGGCTTTTTTTTTAATGCACACTTAGAGAGCCTGCACTCTTTAGATTAAAAAGCAGAGAGTGAAAGATTGGAGACAGAAAGAAAGAAAGAAAGCGAGGAAAGCGAAAGTGGTTAAAACAATCCCTGACACATACCTCTGCCAGATGGATCTGTGAGTAGGTTTCGCTTGGCAAAGCGAAGCGAATGAAAAGAACACTGATCACCTGTCCACGCTATAAGCCTGGGAGAATTTCTCAAAACAAAATCTTGGACTACACTTAAGCCCTGATTTCCCTAAATAACGCACGCTAATTTGTGTGTTGTGGGTTATTTACAAAGTGCGCGAAATTAGGTCAGGTGCAAATGTAGGTGTAGAGAACGATAAATATAAATTAGGATGTTGTCTATCATTATCTTTTGATAGATAAGGCAAGTTGAGATATTTCAGAGAAATAAGACCGTAGGCAAGGGTCTCTACTGAAATCCTGGCAACGAATATCTAATATCTAATATCTAATATAAAACCAGCTTCGCCAAGGTAATATTTCATTATAAAAAGTTAGGACAAGAGAGATATTTTACAAATATTTTACTTCTGTGGTAGACCTTTCTCACAGACTTGCATGTTGGATACTCCATATCGATCTAAACCTAATAATAAACACGTTTTTAAAAAAGTATTAGGTATAACCGTTGACTATTAATCAATTTCTCTAAGGAGAGGTTTATTGAACATTTTTGGAAGGAGGGGAGGTTTTGAGATGTAAAGACATCGCCGACACAAAGACGCGTAATTGGAAACAGAATTACTCCCAATCTATGATCTATAACTGATGATACGAAGTGAATCGTGAAAAGAAGCCGACTGGAGTTTTGAAGCTGGCAGATGTTTTCGGATTCAGGAGAAGAGAGGAACGAGAGAAAAATAGGGTGATGTAAAAAGAGGGGCAGAGGAAATGCTGGCGTATACACGAGAGATTTACAGTGTGGCTCCCCCGGGGGATATCACCTGGTCTGAGAGAGAGAGCGAGCGAGAGAGAGAGAGAGATGGATAAGGGGAAAGGGATGTAAAGAAGGGGAAAGAAAGAAAGAAAGAGAAAGTGAGAGTGACATATAAATAAGGAGACTGAGAGACGGATATGGCCCGAGACAGAGAGTGAAAGAGAGCAGTGTGAGTAGGGCACAGATAGAGAAAGCTGAAGGAAGAGAAGTGTTTATGAGGACATACACTGAGGGACATCGCTGAGCAACACACACACTGAACTAGTGTCTCGATGCCGTCCTTTTCTTGTCTTTCTACTCGCGAGAAAGTTTCGTGATTGTGCTTCAATAGGCCGCGTCTCACCCAACCTCAGTCATGTTTTCCTTTCTAAAAGTGCACACACAAACCCAGAAATACTGTCTCTAACACACACACACACACACAGACACACACACACACACACACACAAAAGCAAATCTAAAGCTGTCCTTTCAATCTTCCATCCTGGGAATTACTGTCCTACCTTTCCCAGGAAAAAAACAAGAAATAAAAGTTCCATCACGGCAAATATTACCCATGAGACCACCAGGTCTAAGACACAGAGAGAAAGAGAGCGTGAGAGACAGAGACGGATATTGTGCGTGCATGTGTGTGTGTGTGCGTGTGTGTGTAAGAGAGAGAGATTTATCCTGTTTTCCTCAGGGGAGGTTTTGAAATTTAAAGACATCGCAGACACAAAGAAGCGTAATTGAAAACAGAATTACTCCCAATTTGAAAAGCTCATATACGAAGCCGTATACGTCAGTGGCCGCCCATGTGAGAAATAAGCTTAGAAACAAGCACCGATTTCAGATTCGTCCAAAAAATGATTAGCTACCTTTACGCGCAGTCTAATAATCTGTTAATAATCTGAGTGAGAGCTCAGTCACAAAGTAATTCGAGGCGATTTCAATTTATATCCGCTTCGATGTAACCCTGAACTCATAAAGATGTGTTTTTTAATACATCTTCTCCTCTTTTTAAAATGTTTATTTAGATTATAAAACTGTTCTATTAATAACAGACTCGAGCAGGGTTATATACGAGCTTAGTTAGTGATGTGTCTAAAAAAAGGTCAAAGGACTAGTGACTTAATTGTTTTGATTATCATGGCAGTCTGATAGATTCGGCTGCTGATGAATATGATGATGCAGAGTTGACTGATGGAGGGGTGGATGGATGTCTGGATGGCTTGCTAGATGGACGGATTAATGGAGGGGTGGATAGATAGATTGATGGATGGGTGAATGAATGTCTGAATGGCTTGATAGATGAATGGATTAATGGAGGGGTGGATGGATGGATGGATGGATGGATTGACAGATGAATGGCTTGATGGAGGGGTGGATTGATAAATGGATGAATGAATGAATATCTGGATGGCTTGATAGATAGATGGATTAATGGAGGGATGGATGGATGGATGGATGGATGAATGAATGAATGTCTGGATGGCTTGATAGATAGATGGATTAATGGAGGGATGGATGGATGGATGAATGAATGAATGTCTGGATGGCTTGATAGATAGATGGATTAATGGAGGAGTGGATGGATGGATGGATGGATGAATGAATGAATGTCTGGATGGCTTGATAGATAGATGGATTAATGGAGGAGTGGATGGATGGATGGATGGATGAATGAATGAATGTCTGGATGGCTTGATAGATAGATGGATTAATGGAGGG
>JANDJT010000154.1:14953572-14973125 GCA_024331685.1 Stegophilus panzeri | reverse complement strand
GGCCAAAATCACACCTGAATACTGCGGCCCATTAATTTCTTCATACAGGAAGCGTCTTGAAGCTGTCATTACAAACACAGGCTTCTCCACTAAGTATTAAATACATTTCAGTTAACATGTTCGATACTTTTTTTCCTGTGTCATTCCACTTTATTACACATAACTTCATTTATGTACTTTAATGTTTGGATTTCTTTATATTTGCAGATTTCTGGAGTTAATACCCGAGTCTGGTGAAAATTTCATACGAATAGCCTCATTGGAAATATATTTACTGAAACAAATGTTGACACGTTCAATACTTATTTCCACCACTATATGTGATAGCAGATATTAAACAGTACTTCCTTTACCAGCCACTCAATTAATTATCTCTCTCTCTCTCTCTCTCTCTCTCTCTCTTAACGTTAATAAGACAAAAAAAAAAAAAAAAAAACGAACAAAAATGCAGCTTATTACAGTGTTACAGAGAAACCACAACATCCTCTGACATGAAGACTTTCCTGTTGCGGAAAACAAATCGCTGACACTGGAGACTCCTTCCATAAAAGCTAGATAAACATTCACTATATCAACAACTACACAGTTAAAATCTGTTCATATGAAGTGTCCGCCATACGAGTTTAAAAATGAATGCTTTAATACAAACCTGACATTCGTCTTGTGTCCGAGCTACTGTTATAGAAAATTAATCAACATTGAATAAAATATGTGTTTACAAGGCAACGCTATGACAATTTAATGATGCAGTCTTACAGATTGGCAGCAGGTCAGTAACAAACTCCACACACACACACACACACACACACACACAAAAGACTGATTAGCATTTTGAAACAGTAAATTAGCTTTTCAGGAAGAATGCTCTGGAAAATGACTTCTGATTACTCCTCTGTTTGCTTTGTATGCCATTGAAGCAAAAATGCCAAGAAACAATTTATTAATGAACAAAGCGTTAAGTGTATAGTTGACTTTTTTTTTTTTAGCCAAGCTGCACACATTTGCTATTTCTAAAAAGCTGCAACCAACATGATAACAACAACAACAAAAAAAGCTTTTCTCGGGTAGAAATTGTTGTTAAAGCATTTCTATATAACGGTTCTGATGCTGTGTCATTTGGTGTTTTGACTGTAGTTTCGGGCAGTGAAAAGAAAATGAAAGGAGACTCAGCAAACAGTAAATGTAACATCCCCCCCCCCCAAAAAAAAAAAAGAGAGAGAGAGAGAGAGAGAGAGAGAGAGAAAGCGAACATTACCATCGTACATTGATAAGAAATACAAAGGTGAGGGCGAGGACACCACAGTGCCACTTATAATGAGATCAGGATGTGTGTCCGAGGGCCGTCTGCCAAGAAGTCTGCTAAATATTTATGCAATATCTTTAGTATTGACGGACAGGGAGCCTTCCGGCACTTTCTGGTACAGGGTGACAGTGTCACAGAGACAATGAAAGATCAAGACATTCGTGTTCCAGTGGATTTTGTCAGCCGAAGAAAGCCGACACCACTGCGGGTGAAGTACCTGGATCGTGTCTTCTCTGATTTGCGCCTCGGAGGATACAAGTCAGTATTTCCTCTAGTGCCTCTGTACTCAAGCAAACTGTAGAAACATGTATTCTTTTCTTTAGAGGAAGACAAAATGCTGACAAACATTACAGTTCGTATGTAACTTTGCTAACAAGTAAATCCTAGCAGGCAGGGAGACAAAAATACAAGTCAAAGTGGATGAGGCGGGTATTTTATTATTATTTTTTGATTAATTGGTCAAAATGTAGAGCCACTAAAAACTAATGCAATGAGACTATGAATACCTTTACACCAGTGGCCACCAACCCTCCTTGAGATCTACCTTTCCTGCAGGTTTCATCTCCAACCAAAATCTAACACACCTGTTTTAGTTTAGATCAAGAGGCAATGATTAGATGGTCAGGTGGGCACGATTATGGTTGGAGCTAAAGTCTTCAAGAAGGTAGATCTCCGGGAACAGGGCTGGTGACCATTGCTTTACACCATTACCTCATTACAAAAAATGGAGAGATCACAATTTCGAATCCTGGCGATGACACAGCCATGCATGGCCAGGAGCCCAAGAGATTAAAACTGGCCGTGCTTCTGGTGACACTAGCCAATCGTGAGCATCTGTGAGCTTATGTATGCAGAAGATGGTGGATTGAGGGTTACTCTGAGCGTGCTAAGCTGCCCTGAGCCATGCCCAGCATGAGCAGCTGGAAAAGATGCGTCTGGCTGGCTTCACGTGTGTTGCCGGAAGCACTGGTTAGAGTTCACACTCCCCAGGTGGTAGACAATAAGGGAGGGTTAGCTAGTTGGTGGAAATGGAAGAAAACTGGTGGAGAATTGGTAGCTATCACTAACTAAGCCTAACAAAATAAAAATGTACCTTTCTTGCGTTTGGCCCAAGCACCAGATATCCAATGGGAGTTTTAACATTTAAACATCATGTTGGAGTTCAGAGGTGTAAGAAATAAGACAGAACAGAGAAGCAGTGCATCAGGGAAAGGCTGAGAGCGAGGCTGATCTCGGAAGGGCACGAGAGAGAGAGCTACTTAAAGATTCACTTTGCAGCAGGAGCCTCCCTGATGCCGGCCTTCTTTGACGAAGGCTTTGACAGGTGCGGGTACGACTGCAGTCCTAATCGGAGGCGTGATCTGCTCACACAGATCGCAGTGCGGTTCAGGCAGAGATTGCGGAGAATAGAAGGAGAAAGACAGGGAGGACGGTCCTGCCTCTTGCCACCAGTTTTACATTATGCATACACTCCCTGTCTGTAAGCGTGAATCATATCTGAGTCGATCTACCATCATAGGGCCGTCTCAGGCTGCATCACAAAAAGTGTTTGTGAGAGAGAAAGGGTAATGGAGAAAAGAGGTTGATAGCAGCACACAGCTGAAAAGAGAAGACAAAGAGAGTAAGAGAAAGTGAGAGAGAGAGAGAGAGAGAGAGAGAGTGGAAAGAGACGCCCCAGACGAGACGGAAAGCAGCTCTCATGCCGCAGAACCTCTGAAGTACTTCCCTAATCACAGAACTGCTCGGTTATGATGATGAGGAAGCTGTAATGATGGCAGATATTCCCACTTTCATTTCATATTCTGTCACATGTATGGAAAAGCCTCCCCACGGGCTGAGGCGGCACTAAAACCAGGCCACAGCCACTGATGTCTTAATCACCGCTGTCCTAATCCGTGCAGAGGAACTCGGCTGTGGTGTATTCGATCGCAGCACACGTCTCCAGTCTTGTCTGCTGTCGAGTCGCCCAAAACTGGGACTTCTCTATGCTTCTCTGCACTAATGAAGCCTCTCCACGGTTGTGCAGAATGTGGTGGCAAACAGATGTTAGGATGTGCTCAGTCAGACACAGAGTGCGAGGAAGAGTGAAGGGGTATAATTACAGGAAACACTGCGACATGCTCACCCATGCAGAGGAAGCGGTACTGAATATATTACAGTTATGTTGTTTGTGTTTACTAGACAATAGTTTTGAAACGTATCATTATTGTTTGGGGTCTGTTCCGGCACCTTCGGGTTGCCCCGGTGGTAATACTGTGAAGAATTACCACCAGGTAAATTTGAAATAAAAACAGTTCTAGTCAGGGTAATCGCAATCATCGGACCACATCTCACAAACCAAGCTTCGGTGAACACTGATTGGGGAATTTACATCGTTGACCAATAACACACCTGATTTGGCTGCAATATCCTCTGATGGGGCAACAGTAAGAATTTTACAGCCCTGCCCGAGACAATTTTGGTTCTTTAGTGTCTCTAGGCAATGCAGATCCAAACATGGAAACACTCATTTTAGCAGTCTGCAGGTAAGAGCTTTTATATAAAACTTCCCGACCTGATTCGAAACAATTCCATAAAAAGGGGTTATTCAGGAAGCTGGATTACATGCAACATCTTTTTAACTTTGGTGTTTGTTTGTTTGTTTGCCAGTTAGCCCTTGCTAGAAACCAACCAAACCAACCTCTGAATTAAAAGTACTTTTCCCTGTTTTTGCTCGTTCTAAACACCTAGCTAAAACTACAATGGTAAGCCATGTCTAAATACCTAACTGCACCAAAATAGAGGTTTCGTTATCAAATTTCTACTTAAGTAAGTGAGAGAGAGAGATCAAGAGAGAGACTCACCCAGACAGAGGCCGTCACTCTCTTCATAGCCAACGCTGCACACACACTTGCCCAGTGGGACGAGCCAGTCCCCGTCAGCGCTGCAGTATAGTCGTGGGGTGTCTCGCTCTTCAGCGTTCAACACACAGGCTCCTCTCACCTCCACCAGAGCAGACGAGTGGACACGTGGCACCGTGTCGGGGAAGGCGGCCAGGTTCCTCAGCGTGGACGGACACTTCTTGTAGTAGACGCGCACTGAGAGCAGGGCGATGCACGCGCCCACGTCCTGGAAGGCGAGGTAGAAGCCTTTGGTGCGCACAGGCCCTAGCTCGCGCACCTCCGTGTTCAGCCGGAGAACTCGTTCGCCTACGTCAGTCTGCGTAAAGCTTTCATCGGCCGCAATCGTGTCTATCTTGGCGTAGTCGGAGGGACGGAAGTGGCTGTGAGGCTCGTCCGTCTCTAGGTAATGCAGGTTGAAGGTCTCTTTGCATGTACCTGATACCCATGGGATGCTGTTGCAGTCGCGCAGCGTGAAGCGCAGCTCGACGTAGATCCTCTGTGCCTCCTGCCGCGCGATCCAGCTCGAGCGCAGCCAGTTGTTTTGGTTTGGCTCCATTACGTGGCACACCTGGAAGGTGTGGATGGGCCGGTTCTGCTCATCCATCTCTGTGATGGCGTCCCACTGCAGGAGAAGGCAGAGAAGGGGTGAGGAAAGAGGAACGAAGAGATGTAAAAAGCAAAGATGAGCGATATCTGGAGATAAATCGAGATGAAGATTAAGGTTGAGATGAAAGAAGTCCAACTTGATAAAGAGTGGGACTATGCATCGATCAAGAGAATGAATCACTTGTATATCGGTAAAGCCATATGGGTTTGTTCTCGGCAAGTACACCTGAGGAACATCCATCACTTACAATAAATGGGTTGATTTCTTGGCTCATCCTGCCAGCTGCAGCATTAGCAGCTAGTGTGTATATATACATATATATATATATATATATATATATATATATATATATACACACACACACACTCCGTACATATGACGCATACATCCACTTATCATGTTCTTGACAAACACCTGTCTTCCATTGATCATACTGATATATATACCATATTGATAACATCATTGAGTACTTCTTGTTCTATTTCTCTTTTAATCATAAAGAACCATTTGTTTTGCTAGCACGCTAATCCTTTGGACCCAATCGTGAGACAGAAGACTTTAAATGTGGCATTATATCCTTGGTGCATTAGCACCAATGTGAAAATTGAATATTTTGTTGTTGGTATGTTGGTGATATTGCCATATATAGAATTACATTTATTTTATTTTTCTGCACTGGTGTCAGCAGATGGACAAGGTAATAGAAAACAAAAAGCCAGTCAGTATATGAATATATCACAAGAACAAAGCAGAGCATGGCTTTGTTCCTGCCTGAAATACGGTTATGGATATTTTGAACAATATCTAGTGGGAAATACTCTTCAAGAGGAACGGCCAGCTGTCACATCTGGGCTACTGGGAAAATACAGTGCTGGACTGCGGGCTTATGTGGCACCTTGAAAGAATATCCATAAACTGATGGCGAGAGAAAGAGTAAAAGACATCTTGCAGTCCTCGAATAGTCTGAGAATTTGATTATACACAGTCCGGTCACTTTATTAGGACTGCTGTGGAACGTCCACAAGACAAGTCTGAAACAAGCTAGTTCCTGTTATCGTTATCGCTAACGTTATAGCAGTTACAAACTCTTCTCTCTTTTAATTCTCTCAAAGTTAATAAGACAAAAAATCTAAAGCAGCTTGTCAATGTTACAGAGAAACAAGAAAGCCGTCTGTCGTGATGTCTTTCGAGTAAAGGAATAATGCACTGGCACTGGAGACTCCGTCAAAATATGCAGAACAAACATCTCCTCAGAGAAATCTTCACCGTGTCAACAACTGCGCACATTACTAGTGAAAAAGTCTGACAATGGCTAGATTATACATTTAAACTGACTTTCTAGGGTGGGGAATGTTTTGGGTTTTTTTTAACAGTAAACATCTTGTTTTACAGCCACTCTGTTTGTCTCCTCTTTCCTAAAGCAGCTTTTCCCCCGTCTGAAACACGCTGTCGTAATTTCGAACATAATTCTCTTGCCAAATTAAACCATCGTCTGGCTCTCAAGCTGCCGCAAAGACGAGATTTAGTCACCTAAAAATACAGCCTACGCCATATTTCAATCATTTAGCCTACTCTCTGCATCTGTCTCTCTCACTCTGTATGTCTGTCTCTGCCTTTCTCTCTCGTCTTGTAATTAATTACCAGGGATGCACTTCATTAGCACAAGGCCTTCTTCTCATTCGCTTCCATTATTGAGATAATAAGCTAAGGTCTGGTAATAGCCACTCAATCAAAACAAAAGGGGGCAAAAAAAAAGATCTGTACTCTTCATGCTCCTCGACAGCTGTTAAAACGAAGACTTTGTTTAACCTCATGTTAATGAGAGAGTAAATTCAGGTCAGTAAATATGTTAATGTGTTTGCATGCCTGTTTTTAGCATTGAATGGTCTGTTCAGACCTCTGATGTAATTATGGTCGTTTTGCATGGTATAAGCATAACTAAATACCATGTGTACTACAATATGTACTAGGGCTGTCTTGAGACGTTTTCTGTATTGACTTATTGGCATTTGTACTTGGACTTGGGCCTTGGGCATTGGTCTCGCTAAATATGGTCTAGTTCTCGACCGAGAATTTGTAAAAAATAAAAAAATTAAAAAAATAAATAATTCCAGTTGTCTTTTGACATGCACAAAGTTTGACAAGAAGTAATCCATCTTCTAGTAAACAGCCTAATCACTGGCGAAATGCATGAATTACGCCAATTAGCTGAAGTAAAGACTTAGCCTCAAAAAGGATTTGATGGTTTTTGCTCTCCATCTTGACTCTGTCTGACTTTCAATTGGACTTGATCTTGACTTGTCCTCGATACTCGGTCTTGACTCGATCTCGGCTAGTGCTGGTCTTGAACTTGACAATTGTGTTCTTGACCACATCCCTATTATGTTTTCCTCATTTTACTGCAAATTGATTGTGCTTCGCATGACCATAATACGCATGTAATCTGTAACTGTACTAGTTATTCGGTAACCTACGTATTGGCGAGCCCTTATCAAATATCATGTAGTTTATCCTTCTGCATTTAAAACTCAGCCGCTACTTGGTTCCTGTTTGATTCCAGTTTGGTTTTGGCAGTAGATAAGATAAGATAAGATGTACCTTTTATCGATTCCCCATAGGGGAAATTCAAGAATTAGACAACACAAAAGAGCTTTCTGGAGAGTCTCTATGGTGAATAAAAAAAAAAGCATGAAACCTCTTTTCCCAAAGGATATAAATGGAATCTTTACCAAAAATGTCAATTTGCACAGAATATACAGTATACTACCTTATATATTACCTGCGGGTATTTCTACTGGTCATTTTGAAGACACAGTTTGTAAAATTCACAGAGATACAGCAGTAATAATTACAAATAATTACCCCCATCTCCTCATGTAAAACTAATCCAGTCTGAATAGGACTTTATTCTTATCTTAATTACTATCCAGATGTCTTCAAAACCTGTCTACATTTTATTGTTCTGCGGTTTAAACTCGGCCAAAATGTGGCTTTGGTGGTAGACGGTAGAAAAGAAGGAGTGGTTCCCGGAGGATCTCGATATTGAATAAAAAAGCACAAAACCTCTTTTCAAACAGGATATAATGGATTCTTTAGCAACATGTCAGTTCAGACAGGATATGTATTATCTGGGGTTATTTCTCCAGGTCCTTTTATACTAGTAAAAATTCAGCTCGGTCTTTCCAGACACGTGCACTTACGTTGAAAATCCCAGAGATACGCCAGTAATAATTACATTACCCCACCTCCCTGTGTAAAACTAATCCAGTCCGAATAGGACTGTATTCTAAGCTTATTTACATCTATGCCTGAGCCTCTTTCAGAGGAATAGGCCAGATTCTATCTTCACCCTCCCCCCCATCTCGCCTTTTTTCCTTTACACCGTCTCATGTCCTGACATTACTCAAGAAGAACAGAGAGCACAGAGAGAGCGTGTAGCAGCGGCGCACTCTAAATCTCATCCTGGAGGGCTCTAGGATGTATCACCGGGCTTTGCGGCAGGGATAAGATATCAGAGAACAGCTTAAGACAGGACACCCACTGATAAAAATGGCTGTGATGGATGAACCCGAAATCACTTGCTACACATCACATTATGTTGGCTGGAGTTCAGAGATTGGGATACAGATGCAACTGAGATCTACCCTAGAAGAGACGTTGAGGAAAGGAAGCCCATGCCAGCGTCAGATATGAAAACTTTCGGGACTTTTCAATATGGATTTCACTGAGACGATGACAGACATTATTTATACTCTGCATACAAATGTCTGTCACTGTTTTGTGCTGAGGACACATTAGTATATGTGCACAACAACACTCCACTATATTTTCACTATGGTAGAATGGACACATGTTATATACTCTACAGATGACGGTGATGTAGTTTAGATGTTTAGCGAACCATTTTATTGGCTCAGTTTAACGTTTAAACATATTATTTCTGCATTTATTCAATATTCAACAAAGAAAAAACGTAGAGTCCTTGATATGGTATCAGTCAGTTAATTTCCCACCACAGGAAAGCCTTCAGGACAGAGGATGTTGAGCTTGCAGGTTTCTCTATAGCACTGAAAGCTTCATTTTTTTTTTTTTTTTTTCGTTTGCTTATTCGTTGAAGGCAGAGGAAAAAAAAAGATAACATGCATAATGTTATAATTATTATAATTAGAATGTTTTGATTACAATCAAAAGCTACAAATTTTTGTGACGGCAAAGTGATCTGGCTGGATTTTGTTTGATTTCGAATGAATATGAATGAAGTCTTAAAAAAAAAAATACAATACAAACATAAACTCCACCCTAAACCTTAACCTTTGTAACTTTTTGATTTGAACTAAGTTGTGTTATAGTTACTAAAGTGTGAGACTCGTTGGTGAAATTCGAGGAATTTATGAATCTGATCAAGTGAAAATGATGTGGTTGGAATTGTTATGTGAATAAAGTCATAAAAAATACAATACAAAACGTGAACTCTGCCCCTAACCCTAAGCTTAACCTCTGTACCTTTTTATTTAAAATGAGTTGTGCGAATTGTTAACAAATTTGCAAGTTTGAGACTTATTGATGAAATTCAGATACGTGCAAACTTTACCTTTATTACCGGGAGCAGGAATTCAGACGGAGATTTATATCATTATAAGGAATTATTCAAGAAAGAACAAACAACTGGCCAAAAATGGATGATACGTCATTGGTTTCTTCCTTGATTGTGTTCACCTGTACTGTGTTAGCTCATTCATGTCGCTGTGACTCAGGTGGTAGAGCGTGTTGTCCACTAATCGTAGGGTTGGCGGTTCGACATTACATTAATGAGCAAATATGAAGATATTCGTGACATACTGAATAATAATTTTAAAAAAAACAGTTAATTGCTAATATTCCAACACTTCAGTTTAATTGAAAAGTTGTCCACCCAAAACTACTTGAAATTCTATATAAAATAAAAACCCTTTGGTGACTGGTTTAATATTTAATATTAAGATTCAGAGCTCAACAATGACTAGAGATGATATAAGTCCTAGTTTGGGACGACTAGAGAAACACGAGAACTTTGAGGAAAATGCTCTGATGCAATTTATCGCAATATTATCATAAAATCATGTGTCCCAACCCTTTAGACTTTTAAATATTCCCTGGCTGTCTTCGCCAGCGAGAGAGATAATCACGTATCTCGGCGATCCGTATGAGTCAGTAAGGATGTGAAATCATAAAAGTTTGATCGCACCCTCATACTCGGAAACACCTCACATATGTATAGAGGTTTAATATGGATGAAGGCCTGCGTGAACATAAAATATAAATGACCGTTTATCAAATGATCTCGTCACCGATTTCCACTCACGCTTTACAACCCTGTGAATAGACTAGCCATCTACTTGAACTTGTGTTTCAACCCCTCTGGGTAACAATGAGACTGAACGGGCAATTCCGCCCTCAAACACTCGAACACTGTGTCCAAACAATCGCTCGATACACTCACAACGTCTATTATTTCACTATAGATTTGTGTTTGCCAGGCCTGGCCAAGGGCGCGAATCTTCAAAGCTATAATTTTCCTTTCCTCTCCAAGAGTATACGCGTCTCCGAGGAACGGTTTAACAGACGTTAAAAGACAAGGTTCGCTATCAGGATGTCGCATCGGTCGCACATCAAGGGAAAAATAAAATACAATTAAGGTCGGGTGAAACTAATTAATGTGTAATTATTAAACACACTTTAACCTTGGGTAATGAGAGAGCTTTGCAAAAGAGATACTGACACTGTCCTTTTGACTCAATAATTGATTAATTGACTTCTCTGTTCTTCAGGGTGACATCTGTGAAATAATTAGTCTGCTTTGAATAGATTAGACAGTGACAGTTAACGCTGTCTGGACCAACATTGTGGAGTAACAAGGTTCATCCACACAACATACACACTCTGTATTGCGATGGTCATTTCAACCATTTTCCACTATATCTAATAGAGCTACATTTCACAGTATTTGAATACACCAACAAAAAAATGCAGTGCCCTCCAGTAATATTGGCACCCTTGGTAAATATGAGCAAAGAAGGCTGTGAAAAACTGTCTTTATTGTTTAACCTTTTGTTTAATATTTTGTTCAAAAAATTCACAAAAATACACTTGCGCCGTGCCTCTACTCTCTGACCGTTACATTGATTAGCAAGTGTGAAGATATCTGCGACATAATGAATCAAAAATAGTTACCTGCCAATATTTCCACCCAAACTACTTGAAATACAATATATAAAATAAAAATCCTTTGGTGACTGGTTTATACGATTCTCGAAAAGAACTAGAGATGATATAAGTCCTCGTTTGGGACAACGGCGGGATAATAAAACAAAAATGTGATCAGTAACGATAACTTTTAGCAGCAGTCGTCCAACAGCTGTCTCACCAGGGTCCAAAACTGGCTGTAGTTTACGACTGATAGCGGCCATAATGGACCTAATGTGAAGTTTGTAGCCAGTTGTGGCTGCTGCTGTCACAATACGGTGGTTCAAGTGAGTTATGACCGTGTTGTTGTTTTTTGTCTTTGAGACGTTTTAAAGACGTATAGCATCTGAGTCGCAGGCAACAAATGGCAAATCTTGAAAAACCGCCCACTGAGCTTTGATGTGACTTGCTGCGTGGGTGGCAACCTGTGAAACTTGAGGCAAATGCGGTAGAAGGTTCATTTAAAAATAAATAAATAAATAAATAAATAAAAATTCAGCTATTTCATCTGATATCTTTTGGAGCACACCACGCTCGTTTAAATTCCAGTGGAAAGATTGTGATTACTGTGAGCAGATGTAAAAGCAGACATATTAGAACCCTCCAGTAACAGTACCAACGAGGGAAACCGAATCCCATCAGACTATACTCTTAAGATGAATAATAACAAGCGTTTACAGTTGGTGTGAATTATTCTTTCTTTTCTAGAAACAATACAGGAGGGATTCGGGAACGTTAACGTCTTGAACGGTGAAGCTTAAAAACATATAAAACTGAAGGGTCAACACAGTTAAACGTGGAAACGTGGCATTTCAAGAGAAACACCATGTTTCAGACAAAACACCTTCAACACTGTGGAAGCAAATATGCTTCTGTAGTCATAGGAGGTGAAGGTTTTGTGTAGGTTTTTTTACCTCCTACAGCTTCAGAAGCACTTTGCTTCCACAATTGGTGAAGGAGGTTTGTCGAAAAAAAAAAAAAGGTCCAGTTTTTCTGGAAATGTTATGTTATAGACAGACAATAGCTAGATAGCAAGAAAGTAGTTGTTTGTTAAAAAAATGTTTTACTCATCTGTCCGTCCATCAATTTTCTGTACCGCTTATCCTACACAGGGTCACGGGGAGCCTGGAGCCTATCCCAGGAGACTCGGGGACACCCTGGACGGGGCCCCAGCCCATCGCAGGGCACAATCGCACACCCATTCATACACTACAGACAATTTGGCTACAATCAGCCTACAACGCATGTCTTTGGACTGGGGGAGGAAACCGGAGTACCCAGAGGAAGCCCTTTAAGCACGGGGAGAACATGCAAACTCCGCACAGTCAGGGCAGAGGCGAGAAGCAAACCCCCAACCCCGGAGGTGCAAAGGCAAATGTGCTAACCACTAAGCCACCATGCCCCCCAGGTTTCACTCATATCATAGATTACTGATTTCGTCCATACAGATAAACATTTTTGCCAAGTACTTGCTACAAGGGATTGTCTAGGGATCCTGAAAATTCCACAGCCATCCAGGTGGACTGTACAATAATGCATAAAAAGCAGGATGTTATCAGCACCTCAGAGTGCTCTAATATATATTTGTTGGTTGTTTAAAATACTATCACATTCATCAGTTGAATATTACCATAAAGCTGACCCGCCAAGGTCACCTGTCCACTTGCAGAGCTTACTCGCCCACCCCTGCGTCTCTTGCGTTTTCGTACATCCTTGGCGGTGGTGGTGTTATCACTTTGTATTATTTATTTCTGACCTCCTTAAGGGTTCCTGAAAATATCCCAGCCATACAGATTTCAGTTCGAGGACGTTGATATAGTTGATATAATTAACACTGTTCAGCTGAAAAAAATGGCCGATATTCTTCTATCCATTCTTCTATTATATTCTACAGAGGCATAAGGCAGCGCTTATAATGTTCTCGGATTCTCTCCGAGTGAAACAATTTCAAGCTCGTTTTAATCAAACTAGCGAGATGAGTCCTGAGAACATGAAAAACATCTAAATTAGCTTTTGGTAGATTCAGACATATCCCCTTTGGGTCATCTCTTACTTAAGCGCACTTTTTTTTTTTTTTTTTAAATCTCATTCTGTTTTCATTATCTCACAACCGTTTTACATCCCAAACTCAAATACTGGTCTTTGTTCTACAAGGACTTAAAGTTCATATGAAAAGTGGAAGGAAAAAAAAATATTTTGAGGTAGTACAAATTTGGCACCGCAGACCAGATATTTATTGGGTAGTGGATTATATGGTAGTGTGTGTGGTGCTGGGATGAATATTTCGGGTACAGTTGTTGTTACTGGGGTTTTAAACAATGTCTACCCTTACTCACATTTTGTATGAATCATTCTTTACCCTTAATCAGTTTCTGATTAAGATGAGATTAAGGGAGATGGCCTACAGTCAGTAACAATACACCTACAAAGTATCCTGGCAAATATGTTAAGTTGACTTGACTTAAGTGGCCACTCGGTTTTATGTTCCAGGAGCCGACTTCCTGTAGCTTCCCGCATTGGATATAAAACACTGATGCTTGCCTACAAAGCCAAAAACAGACCACCTCCCTTAAAGCACTTATCATACTCCCTGATCTTCTAGCACTGCTCATTAGGACCCAAGGGATGTGTACAAGGAAGGCATGCAACAAGACTTCTCCGCTCTGGTGTCTAGGTGGTGGAATAAACCTCCCCGAGACGTCCAAAAAGCCGAGTCACTGGCTGTCTTCAAATGACGACTAAAGACCTACAGCTTCCTGAAGTACTTTAATCAGCACTTTTATATTTAAAAAAAAAAAACTTTGTCTTGTGCTTTTTACATACTATACTGACCTCTCCAAAAGGGTTTTTAGACTGAGAGTACTCTTAGTCCTTGATGTAGTGAACAAGTACGAGAATGTATTTCTTGATAATTGCCCTGGATAATGGCGTCTACCAAATGCCATACACGTAAATACAAATCTATGACTTCATCACATAAAAAATGAATCTGACACAGGTTTTGTTTTTACGTTCACCTTTATTTCTGACCTCGATCCCTGCAGAAGAATGGAGAGAATAGGGGGAAACTGGTTGAATGAATGAGAGCCAGCGGGGTCATCGTCAACACTTCCCTCTTCAAATGCCGGTCCTTATTCTCGTACCATATCTCTGAGCTCTTTTGTCATGAGACAAAGGCGCCCACTGAAAGATCTACCCCCTGAAAAGAGGTGATCATTCAGGAAAAGAACACGGGAAGCTCGTAGCACATCCTATCAAGGTGCTTTTAACCAGGGAACGGTCACTGGCGAGTCTTTTCCCATCCGGACAAGACGGGTAGGTAAATGTTTGTGTTTGGCTCGCTATCTAGACAGTCATGATTGATGTGACGTTAAGTGGGAGAGCTAAAATCTAATATCTATCAACAGTTCGTCAATAAAAGAATTAGCGTACAGAGCGTCACATGATACCACAAGGTCTGAATAACGTGATAAGAATGATGCGAGGCAATTAAAGTCCGTAATTCCCTACTGGATTCAAGCCATGTTTCCAACCAATACCAAACATGGTAAACAGAACAGTTTACAGTAACCCTTTCAAATTCATTGTTCTGTCTTCTGTCCTTTTGCCTGCTTAGACTATTTACTTTAACTTTCACCTCTGAAGACTTTTGGGGGGGGGGGGGGGGGTGGGGGCTGTGAAAATATCAACCCAAATGGAGATCAAATCTAGTGGATGTTTTACTCTGTGACATTTACATCTCAAAATACAGTGAAAAGTATTTTGACCAGAAAGACCAGAAACTTGCCCAGAATCTCAGGAAAGGGACTTCATTTTTTCTTCTTCTTTGCTTTGGAAAAAGTTTCACCATGGTGCGCACGCATTTCTGATTAGCAGTATCCGCTATACGCCTTTTAATCACAGCTTGGTACGGACTTTATCCACTTCGTAATCCATCTTTTCCCGCTACCAAACTTTGCAATATATCTTACCTGTCCCTCCAGGGTTGTGTGATTTGAAATGAACGCAAAATCAACGAAATTCCACAATATTCGGAGGCGCTTGCAATTTTGCAGAATTACCGCAGATTTTCCGCAGATTCGGGCCGAGACGAGTCATGTGACGACATCACGACGCGCGTTCAGTCAAAGCCCTCTTCGATTCACGTGCGTCGAACATGAGTACAGCTAAAAGGTCTCGTTTATCAACAAACATCGCTGCGAAAGACCGCGCAAATCAATTTCGTGCAGTTGCGATGTCGCCAATTGAACTAGTTTTCCACAAAATAAAGCACAAAAACGTCACGAATTACATTGCAAATTTTGAAAAAATATGCAGCAAAATGAAGCGTTTTTGGTCACAACGATCACAAAAAAACGCAGCGAAATACTGTACAGCAGAAATGGTACAGAAATAGAAATAGATACATAGTCTACACTTACACATTTCCTTTGTTTGCCATAGCCTATGTCTGGGGATATTGATTAGATTTAATTATGATTATTGGCGGCTGCAGACTATTTTTAAAATATCCCACCTTAGCAACCCTGGCAACCTTCGAGACCGTGGGAGCTTAGCCCTTCTAGCCCATTTATACCAAATATCTAGATAGATAAGATATTTTATGCACGTGTGGGGAACAAAAGTGAACTAGTGAATGTCTTTATTGAGAATGTTGCACTAGACAAAAAATCTGCTCTGGGTTTCGTGATAAGGGGAAATAAAAAAAAAAAACCCAGATACAAAAAGATTCAAGGGCGATTGGGCATGCAAATGAGAAGCAGCACCGATTTGTCACTTGCTGTGTTGCACGAGCTGATGGTGATGTATTGAGCTCAGACTAGGTGCTTAGCTCCAGTATGAGAAGTTTAGAAAACAATATTGGTCTGTTCCTACGGAAAACGGATACAAGACACAGCATTAGGGTGTAGACAGAGTGTGATGAAAGACCTAAAAGAGGTACAAGTACTGTGAGTGTGTGCATGTGTGTGTGTGTGTGTGTGTGTGTGTGTGTCGGGGGGGGTTACGCTATAGGGTAGGTAGTAGTAATTTGATTTTGTTTAGTGCCTCCCCTCACCACAGTAAAACACAGACCGGCTTAAAAGGGTAGAAAATTGTTTTTCAGCTCTTTTAGAAGCTCCGGTCCATTCGCTCACAATATCAACATCACTCTGTCTACGGATTAAATCTCTGCCGACCCTTGACTGTCTTAAATACGTGTCATACGAAACAGCCATATACACACATTGCAACTTCGAGTAATCACATCCGCACAAATTCCCATTGATGGCGCAGCTCGCTGCCGAGGAACGAGGGACGTTTAGCAATCTGACAATCAGGGATGGGATTTTACAGACAGGTTTTACTTTCCCTTCCGATCCAGCCTAAAATACGCCGCATTACAGAATCAATCCAGCTCCTTCAAAAGGATCATCAGTCACTTTTATAACTGTCCGCCGAGTGTGTAAAGACTGACTCGAAGAAAGATTCGGTTCAATATAAAAGACGGCTTTTCGGTTTTTATTGATCTCTTAGTTATCTTCTTATATCAAGCACATCATTAACCACATAATTAGTTAAAGATAAATGCCAAATGAAAAGCAAGCAGTCATGTTAGTGGTGCATCCACTTGCAAAACAACCCCCCAAAAAACAAGCAGATTTACACTGGATCTAATCAGTGAAGTTTGCGTGGGCTTTCTTTTCCTCACAAGTTTGGTCTTGCCAACTCTCCTCCATCACATGACAGCAAACAACCAGGGAGGATGAAGGCGAATGTGCAGGTTGGAAAGATCCAGGGGTTGGCTTCATTGCCCCACATCGTTTCAAACTGCTGCATAATGGGGCAGGAGGAAGGAAATCGCTATTTGCCCACGTTTGCTTGCTAGACTTAACGATAGGCTGAACGCTTTTTGCGTTGCGCCACTTGGGATCCTAGAAGTTTGTGCTTAATGTCTTGAGCATGTGGCATTCTGTGTTCAGACAAGCAAATCAAGTCAGATTTTTAGACTATACGATTTAACCAAGATCCCAGACATGTTTGTGTGGGGTTTCATCTGAGTGAAGTCAGATTTTTAGGACTTTAGATTGGTCAATTATACAGAATTCCAAGTTGTTGCTGGTTTTTCTGCTCATCATTGGTGCGCAGCGTTATTTTATATCAGCAATCATTTTAATACCTCATCATTTTTCTTATGATAATTCTGTGTAGGTTTGAAAGGAATTCGTTCAGGGCTGGCTTTCATGATCTAAATGGAAATTCGCTTTGAACCAATGAGGCGATTGCTTGTCGGTGTGAATTAGACGGAACACTGTCTGATAAAAATCAATAAAGATCCAGTCGACATCACTTGAGTGAAAATCCAACTGGCGTTACAAGAGAATCCCATCTCGCTCAGATGAGACTGCCGCAGAGGCCGAAGGGATCGGGCGCGCTGGACCTTGGGACTTCCATTCCCACCTATATTGAATAACTGTATCTCATTCCGGCCGTGAATCTATACCCTCTAAAAGACTGACAGAGAGTATGAGGGAATTACATCTCCAGGCTGTGAAGTGCTTCTTTAGAACGGCGTAACACAAAGCGGCGAAGGCACAAAAAGGAACTCGCTGGAGACGGCACCGGCGAAGAGAGGAAGTGATTTACTGCATTAAGATGAAGCAAAAGGGGACTCTTTGAGAAAATATGGGTCTGCTAGTGCAAGGTTACATTACCTGCGTGCTCATCAATGTCTTGAACCGCCTCACCTCAAACGGCTTTTAAAAGATATTCAGATTCTCTGCAGATACAAGTGGCACTTGTGTCTCATCTATACAGGACTATACATTTAAAAAAAAAAGCGCATATAAATCATTCAAATCTCTACACAGCGTTGAGACCGAGGCACACAGGAAGAGATGGACGGGACTTTAAAAAAAAAAAAAGGTCAAGCGGCCAGCGCGAGAGAACATTGAGAGATCATTAATCACCCTTTGATGGAGATGGCTCTCAGGTGCTCTGCTAATGTTCCCCTTCTGAATCTGCAAATGCTACTGCTTTCAGACGAGTTCACCTCACCGAGGAATATCGCTGGACTCATATCGCTCCTTCTCCGGCGAGGATAAAGGTCGTGCAGATGTACTGTACGTATCATCAAATTCGACTCGTCGGAAGGTTTTCTATTCAAGGACTACTTGAATGAATAATCGCTCTCAAGGAAACCCTGTATGGCTCCGCATTATTAGCCCGGTTTAGAGCTATGTCCATTGCTATAATATAAAAATAGCCCGGAACAGATTATGTATAATAACAGGAACATTGTCCACAGCACATGAAGTCCTAGTGCTTTAAAAAGAATGAACATTATTTAGAGTCATAATTACACCATCATAAAGAGCCTAGTTACTGAATGGCCGTTAATTAATACATTACAACGCCGTTGTTACGTCGTTAGCGCTCAGCGTGCATTACTATCCATTTAGCGCAGGGATGCTTTACTGCACTATGCATGCATTTTAAAGCAGAATGCCTATTGTTGTTTTTTTGTTTTTGTTTTGTTTGTTTTTTTCACTAAATTGAAGCCATTCACGAAGCTGCGCTGTAGAAAAATGTTACTATTTTGTAAAATGGGTTGTGGTGCACTTTGCTTGTTCTCCCAGTTTAATCTGACGCTTCTGGGAGGCACTAAGGACTAAATAGGATGCCTAAATAGTAATAACACTAATGGCATACTGATCTATAGCATTTCCATGGCAACAGTAATGTGGTTCATTAAAACAAAACAACGCAGAAAATCTACTCCCAGTTTTGGCTACTCCCATTTCGAGTGACGAACCAAATGCAGATACAGACACGGATATTTGCAGCACTAAACAGATACAGGTTGTCATTGCATTACGCCCTTAAAACCTACCTTTTTGGACTTGTTTCTAAAGTTGCACCATGAAGATGTATGATGTATCTAAGATGACAAATGACACACGTACAAAAACCCCTTCCAAATCTGACCCAAGTCGCTCTAACTGTGTATTGCTCTCACTGACTTCACATGCTTAAAAAAGAAATTTCCACTCACCTCACTCTTTTTTCATTTACTCGCTGACGCTTTATTTACAAGAACAAACAGATACATACATGATTCCAGGCCTATATTCTTTTGCGATCGTGTTTGTTATCAACACGGAGATTCTCCCGCTGTGTGTTGTCGGCTTGTAAAAAGTTTAACACCCTCGCTTGGTTCAGTCTAGTGTCATTAGTCATTAAAAGAGATTGAATCTGTTTTGCGATGTGTCAACACTGCTGTTGTTAAACTGTTGTTGCTATGAGGTTGCTTTGCAATTTGCTGGAATGCCCTTTTAGTAATCTTCAGGAGACTGGGTTTAGCTTTCTGACAGGTGAAGTAAACATAAAATCTGTTTGTGCCATCTTTAGCAGAAATAACTGCAACCAAAGACTTCCGATAACTGGAGATCAGTCTTTCACTTACCTCTAGGACTAAGATTTACTCCTGTGCTTTGGATCATTGTCTTGCTGCATAATCCAGTTGCGCTTGAGTTTCAACTTACGGACTGAAGACCGGACA
>JANDJT010000154.1:14939002-14953064 GCA_024331685.1 Stegophilus panzeri | reverse complement strand
CTTCATGCTGTTGAAAAAGTTCTATTTAAGTGTTGATTTGATTGAACAGGGTTTGCAGTAATCAGGCCTGGTTGCGTAATCTAGTCCAGCTGAACCCCATTGTGAATGCAGTTTCATAGATTTGGGGAATTAGTAACTACAGGGTGCAAATACATTTTCACACAGGCCCAGTTGATATTGGATAACTTTTTTTGCTTCAATAAATAACATTATCATTTAAAAACTGTATTTTGTGTTTACTCAGGCTGCCTTTGTTTTATCTTAGATTTCGTTTTAATTTCTGAAACGATTCAGTACGAGATCTACACAACAACAGAAGAAATACTTTTTCACTTTTTTTGTACTGTGTGTCTACACTGACATAATACATAGTAATAAAATGAAAAGTAATTATAATAATAAAGAAGCTTCCTTCATCAGAATGGTGTTAACCCTTTGACAAAGCAAAATCTATATTACAAAAATGATCAGCTGCTACACAACTAAACTCATTCCTAATGACTACCCTGTAAGATATCAATAAACAGATGAGCTATATTTACTTCCTCATACAGGTAAAATAAGAAAAACTTTCACAATGGTCTTTTGATAATGGGTAGCTCGCTAGTGGGTTTGAAAAACTCTCTTTTCACATTGAATATACAGCATGTATCTGTATGGGATTACTATGGATATAACTACGGCTTTTACTCTTAGAGTTTCCGACGGAAATGTATAATACTCCTAAATCATAACAGCCACAAATGGTCGGATTGTCAAAAAAAAAAAAACACCCCACACACTTTGGATCATAAGCATACAGTACCTAAATACATGATTTCTAACTTTGTGTCACTTTCCTCTAACGACGTATGCCACGTGATCTTGATTTGTTACCCGACTGTGTTCACCTGTACCATGTTTACTTCTGATTCATTTGTCTACTTATACCATGTTGTGTCATGTTGCTTTTTTTTTTATACTAAATCCGAGCTTCTTTTTTTCTTCCTAGTCCGAGTTCCTGTTTCATGTTAAATATAATATAATAATATTATAATATAATATAATTTAAAAAAAATAATATTTGAATCTCACTCGTGTTACTGTAGACAATTAAGGACTTGCTTAATTTGCTCTGCTTACTTTGTCTGCTTGTGTTATGACCCCTGCTACCGACGTTGGCTATGATTCTTGGTTTTGCGCCCTAAATAAAGCACACTCCTGCCTAACACTCTATTTTACACATACTCTGACAGGTCTGTATAGATTTCATCATATGAGAGGTGGAAGCTATATATGAACACTGTATATAAAGCACACTGTAGAAGTAGACGCTCTCGTTCCTGTCATTTCAATAGAGGTCTTTTATGCTGTGTGAATCTGTGTCACAGACGTTACTTAACAAACAAAGTGTCACAGTCATTACTTAACAAACATATCGCATCAGAATAGTAATTTCGGGTTTATTTGATAGTGTCTGATTGAAAAAAAAAAAACAAAAAAAAAAACATCCTGCGCTTGTCCAAGACTGGGGTTTTTTTTAATCTTGGCTGTTCATCAGATGACTGCATCAAGTAAGAGGAAAAACACTTAGCGGTGTGTTGTAATAGCAAGATGGTGTGATGTGGCCCGGGGTGAAGTCACGTTACGGTTACCAACCCCAAAAGTTTTTTATTTTCCAGTAACACCATGCCATCAGCATGTCAGCAGGTATTTTATTTCTCACAGCAATTTGCCAACAGTTCATTTTTTAGCTACATTTCGCACCCTGTTGTCACTCACATTATATATCCTCACTTTTTCCTCTTCCTCTGTTGAAGTTAATTTGACAAAAAAAATGCAGATTGTTATGTGTTCGATAAACCACAAAGAGTTCCAAAGCGCTGACACTGGAGATCATCTTAAATGCCTCCTTGGAGAAAATTTCACAATCGCAATCGTTTTATTGGTTTCTTCTTCGTCTTCAATTATGTGGATTAGTCGTTACTATCGCAACCATGACATCGAGCATAGAATGAGCTAACTAACATAAACCAGTGATTTAAATACCGTCCGAGTTTGTCCACAGAGTGTTTTAAGTTAATTGTGTGTCGTACCTCGCTGTACTTCTGTTTACTGCTTTTTCCATACACTTCACTAAGGTTCCCGCCTCCTCATTTAGCTGTTCGGAAAGTTCATTAAATATGCAACAATCAGTCTTCTCTGCTCACGTGCGGCACGGGGACGTTCGCCTCGGCATCAGAAACACGGGACTGGAAACCCCGCGTGTGAGGAATTTCAACGTGTGAGGAATCGTGGCGGCTCTGTGACACGTTTAGTAATTACAGAGCGGCTCAGAGGGACACGTCAAAGAGGAGAGCCAGGAGAATAGTCAACAAAACAGCACAAACAAACCTGCCGCCGCATACAGAGAGACCGAGAGAGTGGCTGAGAGGGAAAGGAAGGGAGAGTGTTTTACAAAAAGAGAGAGAGAGAGAGAGAGAGAGAGAGAGAGAGAGAGAAAACGAAGTACACCCGAAGGACATGTCTGTGTCAGTGTAAACAAAAAAAGAGTGTAAATATACTCTTGTCCTCTTTTACTAGAAAACAAATTAAATGGCAGGAGAAGTGTCCCGATGCTAGAAAAGGTGTGTGTTCCAGCTGGCTCATAAAAAAAGAATACAGGAGAGGCCTTGATTAACATGCCATACCCTGTAGCCTGGCAGGAGGGAGAGAGAGAGAGAGAGAGAGAGAGAGAGAGAGAGACGCTACCTAGTGAGAACAGGTAACATTACATCCAGGATATTAGAGCATGAATTATTGATTTGATCGGAGAGATGTGGGTTGGCTTGTTATTGCACCACAAATGAAAACTCATGTGGTGTTACCGAGGAAATCAGTCCTCCCTTCACACCGTGGTTTCCAGAGGAAGAGCCGAACCAATCCGAAGATGTGCACCGCGGGACCGCTGGGAAATCACCCGCTAGTGCATAGTAGGTCATTTTACACAAGCTCTAATACAAAACTGCCTCTGCCTTGCATCACCATTTGAGTCACGTTCAAGTGTGAGATGCTGGTCGCTTATGAAATTTTTACGGGAATCTATTACACCTGGTTTTGGACAAAATGGCACAGGCAACTGGCTTTATTACAATCACATTATTACACACTTTACAGAACACGTTTATCTGTTATATGCATATTTATTACGATGCTGCCCAAGTTACTGTTGTCACCCCAAGGTTGATTATTTTCCAATGACGGCATGTCCTGAAGTATTTTATTCCTCTTATGCCACCATGATTACAATATTTATTTCTGAAAGAACGCTTTTTATTCGTTTATAGTTGTGGAAAGTGTGCGATATAAATGTTATCACTTAGGCCTGTTGAACAAAAAACAAAAAACAACAGAAACCCTCGTAGAATTTGTAATGGTTTGAATGGTTATAATGGGAATTGTATTGGTTTAATGGAAACTGTAATGGTCCCTGTGGGACTAATTTGTTGCTATCTTTTGGTGGCATGTTACGTCTAGTGGATACCGTTAACGACCGATTATGGTAATGGTTTTAATGGTTAGCTGATGGTTTGTAATGGTATTTTGTAGTGGAAACCTTTAGAGTTTCTGTGATGGTCCTATTGTTTTGGGGGGTTTTTTTCTCAGCAGGGAGGTTATAGCGATAAACGATCGTTCCCTCACCGTTCCCTTTACCCTTTAAGGAACAACATTAGCTCTGGCACTGGAGACTCCTTCCAAAAATGTTCTATAAGCATGTTGCGACAGAAAAGTTCACAGATATCAAAGAAGATATGTTTTTTTGGGGTTTCTGTTTGTTTGTTTGTTAAATATAAATCCATTTATTATTAGGCATACTCCTCTCAAAACCTTTTCCGAATTCCTCACACTGATGTATCTAAAGTCCTCACATTATCTGGTTAACTTATACTAGCATGGTCGATCGCTCTATCGTTTGTGGATAAGCGACGTTTGTGTCAGATTTTGTTTATCACACAGGTGTTATCGCCAGTACCAGTAAAAATCCCAACGGATTCTTTTACATTAGCATATTAGCATATTAATAGTTTCACTCAATGCAGAAAATAACGCAAACAAACACAGTGAAAATGATAAACCAGCATTATATTGTGCAGTGCCTAGTAAGCATTTAACTCCACTTCCATAGCTAACATGAGGCCTTTTCATGGCATGCTTCCATGGATTTATTCGACGCTATCGAAGCTTGAATACAAGATGAGTTTCAGTATGAGGTCGTATTGTAAGAAACAGTCAATTAAGCTAAAACTTCATTTCCATGTGAAGACAGGCGGCCTAAAAAAAGGGATCGAAATTGAGCGAACATCATCTAAGGTATTAATATCTCTTTAATAAGCTCTCTGCACACATCCTGAATCGTCGATGAGCTGTCCCTGTGACCACCGTCGGGTAAAATCTGATTCGTCTGTAGACATTAATGCAGAAACCTGAAATAACGTTTGAGAACGTGCATAAATGCCTATAAAATCATCCGGTAGAGCTCGAAGTGAAGACTTTCCTGACCAACCATGAAGTAAGATAAAGCACATGAAGAGATTGGACATTAGGAATTCCTTTCAGATTTGAATGAACCATATGAGAAATCCATATGAGATCTGCATCCTGTTTCTCTTGCCCAGAAAAAAAAAAAAAAAATAGCAGAAGAAAATTTGCAAGACGTTAACGCAGTGAAGCGTGCTACACTCCAGATTCCACTTTTACAGAATGTCTAAATATGAAATTCATGAATTAGGCACTCTGTCAAAGTGTCAATTCAACCCCAAAGGCAGATTATACCTGATGCTGGACTTAAGTGGATGTTTTATGGAGAATAACTGTTCGCCAAATGCTTCACGTCGACATTTAGGAATAAATTGGTGCTTTGAGAACTGCTTCAAAAGAGTCACAGTAATAGCTTGTGGCAGTTTTGCTGTAATGTTACTTACCCCATTTACTGGGTAGGTCATCCAACCGAGTTCTCCCAATACAGCTGTGGTGTCCAGGAGAACCACTGCAGACAAAAAACACAGCAGTGGGTTGGACAAAGAAAGAGAGAACGGGAGACAGAAATAAGGGTTACGTATCAAACACAACTAAATCCAGGACCGCTTATGGACAATGCGGAATACACACTACACATTTGCTTAGCTTGGATTTCCTTCGATTTTCCTGTCACTGACAAAAAACCTTTGACCCCCCGCCCCCACTCAGAGTGCCAACTAATCACTAACTGCAGGCTGTTTAGCAGCACAATGTATTCATGTCTGTGAGAACATGTCCCCAAAACAAGACAATTAGAACTAGACAAGACTATCCTGTTTAAAGTTATCATCAATAAACCTTGTAGTGCGAGGGAGTAAAGGAGTAGCGAGCACAGTGATTAGCCAAAGCCGATGAGAGTGTGAGGAAAAAACTCTTGGAGGACGAGAACAAAAACGATCATGGTGATAGTCTGTGGAAATGGAAAAGTCAGGAAATGGAAACGGAAGCTAATATACATCTGACAAAAGCATACGTACTTATTTGATGTTTGATTATTTTTCTTCTTCTCTTCTTTCTTATACTACTGCTTCACCACACTAGGTTGCTAAGGCTCCATCTTGGTCACATAATAACCGGTTCTCACATTTTTTTTTTTACATTCTGGGATGAGGCTGTTATCGCATAATCCAAACTTGCATCTTGTAACTACACTGCATTCTTTAGCATCCATCCATCCATTTTCCATGCCGCTTATCCTACACAGGGTCACGTGGGATGCTTGGAGCCTATCCCAGGGAACTCGGGGCACAAGGCAAAGCGACACCCTGGATGGGGTACCAACCCATCGCAGGGCACAATCACACACTACGGACAATCTGGAAATGCCAATCAGCATACAACACGTGTCTTTGGACTGGAGGAGGAAACCCGGAGGAAACCCCCAAAGCAGATCCAGGGGATTCAACCCCCCAACCCTGGAGTTGGTGAATAGCTGAATTATAAGAGAGTTCATATTGTTAAAACAAACATTACATACACTTGTTCATGGTAGCAGCTGACAAGACGCTCACGTCGATTGCAGTTTGTCTCTTGTTGGCACGTGTGGTGACCACTACCAAAGTCGCACATGGGCATGCACTTTCTGGTTTTTTTTTCTGACTGATATGAGATGGGAGTAACCAAAATGTGTACACTCTACTAAAAGATATCCCATATCGCAGTGAATTCATTCTTTCATCTTCAGTAAGCTCTTTATCCTGCCCAGGCTTGTGGTGGATCCGGACTCTTGAGGGCTTGACGGGGGACACTGGCTTGCTTTCAGACATTCACACCTAAGGGCAATTTTGTGCAGCCAGTCCACCTACTAGCATGTGTTTGGGAGGTGGGAGGAAAGCAGAGAACCTGGAGGAAACCCATGGAGACAACATGCAAAACTCCATACAGGAAGCAACCTAAGCTCGGGATCGAAGCAGGGTGCCTGGATCTAAGAGGTGCCTGGATCTGAGAGAGATTTTCTTCCATTTTTGAGCACTGGAGACAGGTAGGAGCTAAGATCGTAAGAGTAGTGGTTTCGGGGAAACAGCGGACAACTCGTGCCATAAGGACTGGACCAGGGAATTCATTGGAGCCAATGAATTGGATTTGTTCCATTACCCTATCGCGGCTAATTTGCACACACTTGAGACAAATTCATTTCAACAGCCACTCCATCACCATATCGGACACTTAAATAGAAAAACAAACAGAACAGATTCCTGTCGCTTTGGCATTTGCTAGTGAGCGATTTATTCAAATGGTCCATACTCCAAACCCCTCCTTCGCACTTATGTTCTGAAGAAATATGCGTCATACTTCGTGAGCGTGTTGTGTACAAAACGCACAGGCCACCCTTCAGCAGGTGACAGTTTCCGTAGCTGTTCTCGCTGATTACAGCAGGGGTGAAAACACTGCCATTAGGCCGCCCTCACTGAACTCAATATGTGCTAATTTGATATGATGAATGTGCAATTTCCCTCTTCTCCAAGCCTACACTTAATTACAGTAGCTATCAATAAAATGTGTCGTCTCCCCGGTGGCTACTACGCGAGACTTTTTTTTTTTTTTGTCATTTTGTGTCATTCATTCTCCTACATGGTTTTCCGTCTGTCTTTTCGAACTTTTAATGTCTTCCCAGCATAGGAAGGTAAAGAGAGATGTATTTTGGGACATATCAAATCTCCCCTTGCTGAAAGTGTGTGGAGCTAAAAAGCCGTGATGGCACACAGTGTGTTGTGGTGTTATGCAAACAATATGCGTGTTTGTAATACATGAGCTGGTGCGTTAAATGGGCCAGACGGCTACTCTAATAGCGGCGCTGAGTGCAAGGCTTGGCTAAATGCTCTAAACATCTGCAGACAGTCTGAGCACTACTGTACGCCGTAATCAAATCTGCCTGCCGATGCCGGATCGCCATGACTGGAAGTGATGGATCTGCGCGGCTCAGCACACCCAAACAACGAAAGGTGAATTAGAGCGCCGGGCACTTTGGCTGCCTGGATGAAATCAGATTAGAACCCCGTCTAGACCCCATGACTCAGTCTCGGGACATAATTATCCATAGATTTCCACATTAAAGTTTTCTCTGCTGTCCGACGATGAAAGGGAGATTACACTTAGGTTGGGTGATAGATTTAGATTGACTTAATTAAGGAATATTTATGGGCAACTTTCTCAGAACCAGATTAAACTTCGGTTTAAACGCAGCTCTCGATGGAACACCTGCATTCGTTGCCACATTAAGTACGTTTAGTTTTCAGTTTATTTTTCCACCGGACTATGTTATTTGATCTAAATAAAATAATAAAATAAAGCCTAATAAGATAAAGACAGGGAAATAAATAAAGTCTATAGTTTTTTCTGTGTGTGTGTGTGTGTGTCAGCTAACCTAAGCATGATTTACAGGTTTCCTTTGAACGCTGACCTTTTATTAACTCCCATGATCCACCTGAACGCCAGATTTATATTCCCCTATATTGCACTCTCATAATACATACACACCTTTCCTATTCACTTCAGAGTAGTTACTGAATTATTCATGGTTATTAAATGAGTAATAAAACATCATGCGGTGTGCTGTTAAAGAAAAGTAATCAATGAAGGGGTGGCGTGTTACCAGTAGATTATTTTCCTATAAAAGCATGCCCTTTAGGATATAACACGGCAATTTGCCAAGGATTCTAGTGTTTTAGGTATTATAGAATGACATGTACTTTTTATCCATTTATAGTTATATTTAACTGTACTATAGTATACCATACTATAGCAGCTAAAAACTAGTCCTTCCTTCACGAGCCTTCAATAAAACAAACAAACACACAAACAAACAAACAAACAAACAAAAAGCATGTAGTCATGTTATCGAGAAACTGCAAAGAGCAAAGTCCCGAAGTCTTTCCTGTTGTAAAAGCAGCCTTATCTCTGAATGTTACAAAGCACTGACACTGGAGACTCCTTCCAAAAATGCTAACTAAACATCTCCTTACAGAAAACTTCACCATGTCAAGAATTATACACTTTTTTCATCCCTGTGTCCCTGTGTAAGTTATTACTAAAGTAACATTCAAGAATTTTGTTCTGCAATCTTTACACCAAGATTTTCATGAATACAAATTTTTCAATAAAGTTGTGCTAGTTTTTGTTGCGAACTTGAATTTGCTGTGTCTTTTTCTCAAAGTTTGCGATGCAACTGTTGCTGCTTTGCAGAAAACTACGTGAAATGGCAAAATTGCAATTGCGTGAAATACTTTTGCACGGCCTTTCACGTGTCGTGATGTCTGATGGTAAATGAGACCTTTCAGCTGTACTCATGTTCGACGCGCTTGAATCGAAGGCGGCTTTGACGGAACGCGTGTTGTGATGACGTCACATGACTCGTCTCGACCCAAACTGCAGAAAATCTGCTGTCATTTTGACAACTTGTACGTTTTTCCTAATATTGCGTAGTTTGCTTGATTTTCTACATCTTCATGAAATCCCATATGGTACGTGCACCTCATAAACTGGCAACCTTAAACGTTACAGATGTCCAGGTCAGAAAGGTCAAGTGATTTAACATGGAGTGAGAGTCATATGAAGTGGCATTTATGTCTGTCTTTGGATATCCCGAGTCCTTAAAGTAGGCCGAGCGGAGTGGGATAGAAAAGACACATGCTAAAAAAAAAAAATAGAGAGAGAGAGAGAGCGAGAGAGAGAGAGAGAGAGAGAGAGTGAAGACAGACTTGCAGAAAGTGTGAAAATCCTCCTGCTGTCTCAGTTAAATAGAGGCTCCTTCTGAAGTCTTATAACCTGCTGGGAGGCGTAAGAACCCACTTTAACCTTATGTTTGATGCTGTGCAATGTGAAGCCTGGATTTTTTGACATAACATGTCATTTTGAGCTCTGTGCTGGATCTAGTTCTAATTTAAGCATGACAGCATTCAGAACAAGACATTTAAAGGTCAAATCCAACAGTTACTCCACAAGATATAAAAGATCTTGATAGTTTTTTCTTTTTCTTTTTTTACAACATCCTATCTTGCATAGTACACTATATGGTGGAAACTTTGTGGACAATTAACCATCACATGCATATGTGGCTCTTCCCCAAACTGTTACTACAAAGATGGAAACACACAGTTATCTAGAAGGTCTTTGTACGCTGTAGCATTAACATTTCTTTCACTGGAACTAAGGGACCCAAACCTGTTCCAGCATGACAACGACCCTGTGCAAAAAGTGAGGTCTATAAAGACAAGGTTCAAATGGAGGAACTCATGTGGAACCCTGACCACAACCCTACTGAACACCAGGACTTCTTGCTGAACATCACTGACCAACCCCTTTGTGCTCTTGTAGCGGAATGAGCACAAATCCTGTTTCTGTTAAAAAAAATTCTGTTAAAAAAAAAAAATTGGAGCAAATACCATCACAGTACGTACTACCATTACCATTATAAAATATCGAACATTCTCAGTGTGCTTAAACAGCCTGTACGAACATCTTACTACGCCTACCTTCCTTCCAGTTTATAAATTACGAGGCTAATCACTAGTCAATAATCTACATTTGCTCTAAACGCTTGAGCAACATTAGCAAACGTTAGCACCTTTTCCCAGGCTTTCAGACTGAACTAGACTTGAACTTAAGTAAGCACACAACTTGTCATGTTGCCAAAAAACCAGAAATTACTGTGCAAAGACCCTCCAACATGCTGACACTGGAGACTCCTTCCAAAAACATTAAACAAACATCTCATAACTTCACAAAACTTCACCATAACAGCAATCTGTTCTTTGTTTTTTTATGGGTTTTTTTTTTAAATAACGATACCCTTTTTAAATCAGTTTATTAGTGGGCTTAGATTATATGGCTGGTTAATAACTATATTAATCAACATCTTCTGACCAATAGGATTTGAGAACTGAGCGGCTCAGTGGTAAAAGGGTATATAATGATTTCACCTCTATACATTTACCATGAAGAATATTATATATACTTATTTATTTGGGGGGAGGGGGGTGATAAACTAAAACTTTTAGCAAATGTAAAACATCTTTGTTGACAAAGATCAATATTTGGCATGCTGTTACTGAAATTATAGCGTGTATCCACGTATAAATTCCAGCTATAAATATTTATGAAGTCAACTGCTGGAGGTAAACATTATTGTAATATCAGCAGAATCAAAAACATCACCCTGGGAGGTTTATTTCATTTTTAAAAAAAAATCTTTTTACCATTCCATACCTGTTATTATATTTGGGTTAAACCTGCAGACAGTGGATTCGACCATACAGTAATATACAGAAACCTCTGTCTTAATAGCATACATATCCCAAGCGCTAATGGATTATAGAGTGCTGTTCACGCAACAAGGTTAATGCTAATGGTATACGGCTAGTCATACATTTTGTGTGTGTGTGTGTGTGTGTGTGTGTGTGTCTTGGTACTGTAGAGGTCATATGATATATGTTAGCTGCAATTGTAGCACTGCAGTGTCCCACTGTTCTTACTTTCTCGCTCTGGTCCTGACAACAAGTGCATTCTGGGATATACACTCTGCTGGCCCGCTTATTAAACCGTACTTTTCCAGTCATCATTCCGTTTTATTGCATCGATGATTACAATATTGATCCTCAGTCAGAAATGCTGTGACATCCCATAATGCCATAATACAATGCACTGTGCAAGACTTGAATCTAAGTGAAACCACAAGAACAGAACAATTGGCAGAACAATTTCTTTCAGAATCAGGAACATCTAGTAAGCAAATAAAAGTTTAGGGCATAACTGTCACGCTATAAGTAACAGAGACTGGAGGATCACTGTCACTGACAACTTCCATTTCCAAAATATATAATAGCTTACATTTTATATCATATGTTGTTAGTACCGAATAGTTTAAAGCTTATTTATTCCCATCACTTTTAACTTGTTTTATTTATTTTTTTTTTAGACATGAACCCACTTCACTGTACAAAAGCCCACGCACGGCATTACGTACATAACTCGTACCTAATCACTGTTGATGTTCAAACACCGGTTGAAATGGGAGAAAATAATGACAATAAATAGAATTTATATACATATATATATATACACATATATATATATATATATATATATATATATATTATATATCCCTGGTACTTCCAACAGATTCCATTAGATCCATTATCCTGCTCTGAGATATAAAATTACGCAGTGCTCGATGTGGCATTACGATATTACACTGCACTGTTCACACCCTCGTATAGGAATCCTCTTTATACAGCAGCATTACAAAACTGACATTTAACCATGCAAACAGAGCGAATTCCTTTCATTCTGGAGTCTGTGTGATAAGCATGTAATCACTGACACCTTTGTGTGTGTGTGTGTGTGTGAGCGTGTTCGTTCGTATTTGCTCTGTTAAGAAAAGATGAGGAAGTAAGATGAATCCCGGTTGTGTGTTCTCTGATACGTTATATGTGCATACGTACACGTCAGCAGTTTAATTTCTTCAACAGATCATTTGGTAACAGTTGAATAACAATTTATGCTTATTTACATGACTATGAGGCATCAAATATGGGGAGGGGGGGGGGGGGGGGGGTTAATAATAATAATAATGTTGAAACGCAATGATAATGCCCACTAGAGAGTTCTCATCGTTCTGATTAGCCTTCACAGTAGGGCACAGCTATGATCACATCCGAAAGAGAAGAATGGCTCTTTTGTTGAACAGTCGATGCAAATTGATCCAATAATGTCAGTGCTTCGTGCATTAGTAATTTTTCTCTGTGAAGCCAGTTTCAGGGAGATGCAAGAATGAGCAGCACTCAGGGTTAACGCTGAGATCACAGCACAAGGGATGCTCAGAAATGTCAAGGTGCGATCTCCAAATTGATTCCCGTTACAAAAGGGAGACGACGCAGACCGAAGTGTGAGCTCAAGTGAGAAAGAGGTTGGGTGTAATTTATTGCTATGCTGGATGATCAAAAAAACAAAAAAAGGGCTAATGTTTTCTGGTAATCTTGATGAAAAACTCAAGCATAAAAACAAACAAACAAAAAAAAAAAAACCTATGCAATGCAAAAAATCTAACACACAATGGTTTGAAGAGCATGTTTGGTTGAAGTTATTACTGGTAAACCACTGTGGTGACCTTGGATTAACACACAACCACACACACAAACACACACAAAGCAGCTGGCAGTACAAAGCGCTACAAAACCTCTAACTCTCACTTTGAAGAGCTATTGAAGTGTTGGAGGTATAAAGTGGAAGCCCCAGAGATTCGACTCCTGTGTGTGTTGCTGAAATCAATATGAGTGCTTTATGCAGCAATGATAGGAGCCACAAACAGAGTGCTAAGCTTTAACTGCTCTCCACTAAAGGCCAATGCCATTGTTTATGACGCTCTTTACTGAAAGTTATGTGGCTACACAACAGCAAAAGAATTAAGTGGGTTGCTAGGGGCATGAGGCGAGCGTATGAAGGATGGAGACGAAGTGTATATCATCATGACAAATTAGTCGGCGGAATACAGGAGGACGAAGAGACCCGGCTGTTTCGTACGGCCTTATCTCAAACGTTCCTGACAAATGCGGGCGTGTGCAGCCGACTGGCAGCTGTAGGAGCGATGGAGAAAAATATAGTGCGTTGCATCAGCTCCTACCCGGGTAATCATCGCGGTCCACTGAGAGCTGCAGTTTCTACAGGTATTCGTTTCAGCCCTGAACAATAACAGCTGAATTCACTAATGAGCTCAAACCCTTAACAACCTCATTAGATCAAATAAGGCATACATCACAACACCTATACTAGTGATGTACATTTTGTTCACGTTAAACAGCTCAGGCTCTCTGAAAAGAAAAGAAAAGAGTACTTGAGTACTTCATTCTATTACAGCTCCATGTGGTACCATGTGGTATTTGTGGCCTTGACAAAACCCGATAAAAGCTATTAGCTGTGTTGTTTTCTCAGGTGCTGCACTTATAACTGTTGTAAAACATGTTATTCAAGTTTGTCTTTTTTATTTAACGTTTGCTCAAGTGCTTTAAAGCTTGTTGTAAGCGTAGGAGTAGGACTGAACCAGTGTGATATGCTGTAGCAATATCAGATCGGATTTGACATTTTCCAATCCTAGCCACTGACATACTTTATGTAGTGAAGAAATGTGATCCTGACTGATAATATCCTGATAATATTATAATATAACAATATCCGGTCCTACAGGAATTCACTCACCAGACACGAACTGTCTTAAGGCACGTTGCTATGTCATACGCAACGTTTCACATAACTTTAAACACAATGTTATAAACTCAATTGGGCTGCTGTCTGGACATCCATATGAGAGTAGTACTAGATATCAGCATTGGGTTTTAAATAGGAATTATGGGATGACTTTGTATCACATGTTGCTCCATTTGAACAGTGTTTTTGCATCAGTCAGTACGTTTAAATGGACAAGAATAATCCGATATTAACCCGATTAAGACGATACTCTGATTAAGAAACTAGCATGTAAACAGCAGTTTTTTATTACCTTAATCCGATTAAAGTCATACTCGAAGTAAACACA
>JANDJT010000154.1:14911943-14938477 GCA_024331685.1 Stegophilus panzeri | reverse complement strand
CCTTAATCAGAATACTGTCTTATTCAGAATAAGGTCAATAATTAGATTACTGCTGTCCATGTAAACGTAGTCATTGTATGTTTTGGGGTTCTTGATTAGCTAGCTTATGGTAAGGATTTGGCCAAAAATAAACTGTTCAAGTGTTTCAGTTTCTGACTTGTGCAGTCTCAGTAGACCACACGCTCCTGTTACCAATGCCACTGAGACTAATCACAACATTTTAAATAAAATATTAAAGTGCTGTGGATAGCTCATGTTTCCCGAGTCGTGTGGGTTTTCTCCTGGTTTTCCAGTTTCCTCCCACCTCACAAAAACATGCTGGTAGGTGTACATAGTCATAAATGTGTTTGTGGCATCTAATCCAAGGTGTATTCTGAATCCGTGACCAGTGTTCCTGAGACTCACTACGATCCTGACAAGGATAAAGCGGTTACTGAAGATTAACGAAGTAATGAATGAAAATACGAATTAATTAATTATCACGTTTTGTGGTTGGGTATTAGAATTCAGTTGATGTTAATGACACAAATCATTTTTGGACATATATACACTCTCCTAGGCTTATAGTCTAGCTCTTTTAACACTAGTCACAGTATTCTCCATCCGCGCATATAGTGAAGAAAGTTATAAATTAATAAGAGCTATTTTGGAGCTCATGGAGCCTCTTTGTAAGTCTGTAACAGCCGTCTTGTTCTCTCCGTTCTCTCTGCCTCTGTGATTCCTGTTTCTCTATATTTCCGTCCCTCTTTCTTTCTCTACACTTTTTTTCATGCCCCTTGTGTCTCTTTTCTTTCATCGCTCCATCCATCTCCCTGACTCTGTCTCTCTTTCCTTCCCTCTATCTTTACATTCCTATATATCCTCTTGCGCTCTCTGCCTCTCGCTCTCATCATCCTCCCACGGCTGGACTGATACAGGCCCAGCCAGCATCATTTATGCACTCTTACTGGTGCCATGCTGTCTCAAAGTGGATTAGCCGGGCTTTCATCCACTCTCCGTACTGCTGGTGACAAGCAGTTGTGTGGAGCCCCAGTTAATGTGTGAGGAAGAGGATTGAAATGACCATGGTCGAGAGTGCTACACCACTCACAAGAAGACCCTACAGTGCGTGGGATTGATTAGAAGGAGGGTAGGAGTTGTTCACCCTATTAAGCCTTTCTATATATATATAATTTTTATTTTTCATATAGTGTCTGAGGCTAGGATTTGGATAAAAGAGGCGTGATCCTAGATTAGTCTAAAAGCATAGCTGCTCAGATTGAATGTGAGAATTGAAATGTTGGTGGGGTGAAATGGCTAAAGAGGTACAATTTTCAGGAATCCTGAATAGGATTCGGATTCGAGAACAAGAGAAAAGACGTGGTACGAAGTAAGAGTTGTTTAACATTCACTCAGCTACTTGTTGGTTGCTCTCAATAGTGGAATTGATCGGTGCTATGAAAAGCATTGACAGGGCTCCATTGTGGTGCAACAGAAAAGCATTCAAACTTTCACTCGGAGATCACTAGTTTGAATCCTGACGATGGATGCCACAGCGATCTGTAGGACCTCAGCGCACAAGATCATAAGCATAAGATCACCTATCACATGAGCCTTAAATTATGAGCCCCTGTGTGCAGACTTTGGGGCACCAGGCCAATTACAGCTCATGGCTGATTGCTGGGTTCTCACTATCATGTGAACAATGGAGGATCCCTCACAGATTAGCAAACCTCTCTTAAAACGCATTGATCTAGGCCACTGGCCAAGACGTGGTGGCTGGCCTACAAGATGAAAGCCCTGTCCCTCAGCCGATCACTTTGGGAAAAGGGGGGTGACTCAGCCAAACAGGCCCCAAGGACAATCAACACAGGCGAGGCCGTTTTGTTCTCTTACCCAGTTCACGGTCTTTATCACACCGACTGCATCAGGACTCCTCATATATTCTAAAAGACATATGGCTGCAAGAATAATACAATAAAACTGAATTGCCTATATTCTTCTATGTGTTTCCCTGAAATAATCATGCTTGTAAGCACAAAGTTGCATTTAAACATTTGATTGTTTAACATGCATGAGTATGATTAATTATGGATATAGGTGCGTGATTAATTATTAGTACTGCGTTAACAACAGCCAACATGTGTCTTATCTGGTATGCGTATGTTCCTTGAGTGATTTGCTAAAAGATGAGAGTAAGGAAAATCGGGTAGAACGTTGTTAGGTATAGGTACCAACACTTAGGACTAAAACACTCTATAAACAAAGAAAAGAGAAGGCATGAAATGTGGTCCACAAAGACCATGGACTGAGTAAAATCATGGGCGGAGATGCTTCATGCTGATTGGTGCAAAACCTTTTGGGTTCTGCCCAACTCGGAAGACTTAAAACCCTTGGACACCATGGAAACAATGAGTTCTCTGAAAGCAACACTTTCAAAAGGTACTCCCTAATCAACATCTTCAGGCAGTCCTCATCAACTAACAACAGCTGTAAGAGTCTTCTTCAAACCCAAATCTTAAGGCGTTCTCTTCAACCAGTGTCTTCCAGGAGTTCTCTCTTTGACTAACATCTGCAAAGCCATTTTTCCACTGCACGGTACGACTCGACTCAACTCGCTTTAGGTTTTCGAGCTTGCTTTTCCACTGCAGTTTAGTGCCGCCACAATGCGGGTGCTAAGCCTACGAGACTCCACTCCATTCACCAATCCGACTGGTCCACCTAGACGCCTAGATCAAAAGCAACCAGACCTCTGACGAATCCCCACCAACCAGAAACGCAAATAAGCGCCTCCAGGTCTCAGTCGAAGCTGGTGTATTTAATAGAGCCCTTCTAATACGGAGCGAAAATTAAATGAATTGTTGATGGTTTGTTCGGGTCGAGGTCTAAGAACAGCGTACAGTGTTAAAACTAGGGAGCCATTCATTCTCCATCGAAGCTATTTTCACCCGCTTTGTTTGTTTGTGTGTATGTCTATAGGTTAGATTAGTTTCCGTGTATTAGAGTAGTTTAATAAAGTCTCGTCTGATTTCAATAGCAAGTGTCTCTTGTTTACGTTTATGATTTATTGTCTCAGGATAATATCTCAGGATATTATTACTGGTGGCCACAGGATCAATAAGACTAGCCAGACTTAATAAGATACATTAAGTTCAATTTATCGGTGGACGAATAGTTGATCAGCTGTTGAAATATTAAGTTTGCACAAGTTTTGAGCTCAAGCTATCAAAAGGAAAAGCTCATTTTTCCCTACACATCCATGTCCGAGAGCTCAAGAAAGCAAAATTTCAAGAAAGTTGTGCTGTCTTTGGGGAGACATGGCATTACTCCATTGCCAATCACAGTGACACTAGCCGATTGCGCATGACTTTGAGCTCATGTATGTGGAAGAGAGCAGATAGCGCTTTCTTCCGAGTGTATACAGCTGAAAGGAGGTAATTGGCTTGCTTCACGTGTCTCCAAGGAAGCATTTGTTAGCCGACGTGATATTTTAATGTACACATTAAAATAATGCACCTAATATTTGAAAAGTTGTATTATGTTTGTAAAATACATCTTTACAGAAGGTTGACTGGAATTTATTTCATAGTCCTGGCTGTAAAAAAAAAACAACGTTTGAGAACCCCCTGGTTCACGAGACTAAAGCCACTAAAACTAATATTATAATAGTATAAATGCTGTTGCCTGCTCAATTACTGTCTACATGCCTTTCATTTAAAGATGTATTGATTAACTCAGTCAGAGGCTGAAGGGCAAAACCTGACTGCTGTGGAAAATGCACATGCTTTCAATCCCATTCTTAACTATTTTCTGCACACTGTCTGCCTCCTATCACTATGACCAGCTCTTTAACCCCTCAGTCTTTTAGAAAGTATATCTGGCATGACTACAATGCAAGCTCAGTCTTTTACAAACATTAACAATGCAATCGCAGCCTAGCTATTCAGGAGACGGCATTTTTTTTTTTATCACAGGCTCAATACGCAGCGACAACTTTTTTTTTGTTGTTGAATGTGACCCCACTGCAGCTAATGGCAGAGGAAATGATGTTTCACGGCTGCTGCATCATAACAAAGTTTTGTTTCTGTGTTGTAACATGAGTATGTTTGCTTCCCGTCCCTGCTGGAGCCAATTATAATCGACGCCATGCTGTGCTGGACAAGAACCTGTAAGTGTGTAGTTGTGGGTCAGAAGAATGTCTTCAATGACCCTATGTTAAGAATAACCATTTTTATTGCTTCTTCAGTCAAGTCTATTTGCATATAAACCTCCTCAACGCCATTCTTTAGAGCAATTAGATACTCAAAAAAAAAAAAAAAAAAAGTCTGTTTTTGAGACCGTGCTCGGAAAGATGGATGAAGAATGGGTTATAAATAAAAAACAATTGGCTATTGTGTTGTATTGCAGGACTGAGCTGGTTTTAATCGTCTCTGTCTGTAGTACATCCTACACAAATGCTGTTCCGCTCAGCGTCTCTCTCTCTCCACATCACAAAGACACACACACACACACAAGACTGGCCTGAACTGATGTGTGGTGCTCCCCTGCTCTCGCGGTTTTATCTACTGTAGGTGTTAATTTAATGGTAGTCGGAATGAGTCAGCCTTAAATTGGTTGCGTGTAGCTTTTACACGTGGGAAGGATTTTCAATTCATCCCCCCCCCCAGCGTGTTTTCTGTGAAATGAAAATAATGACCTTGAAATATTTATTTTTTTAAACCCTGATGAATCCATGGCACGCATTATCATATCCCGTCGCTACAGATAACAGCTGATCAATATGTTCACAACGGACTGGAGGACACAACGGTAAACATAATGTCTGTCTGTGGTTTGAGAAGGAAATCTATAGGCAGCCATAAGAAAGGGAAATATGATACCCTTAAAGCCTATCTATACTCTCCATGTAGAGTGTACGAGTGGTTATTAAGTGCAAATGCAATATGCATACGTTCTTTAGGGGATGCATAAGTAGGAGTCCTGCGTAAACCAGAATTTTCTGCAAGTTTGCAAATCATGCAAAGCATCACATGCCTGACGTCTTTTAAATGAGTCCGATGCGGTTACGCATGTTCATAGCGTGAAATACGTTCATGGATTTTATTTGGAAAGTCCAGTCCAATATAGATCACCAATTTCAGACTAGTATAAGCTCTGACACTGATATCGTTGTTAGTATATACTTTGATGAATTCCTTTCTACTTGATATTTCGTTTTTGGTATTACGTATATTACCCTCTTTGATTTGGAAATACACGTCACGACGGCCATTGTGTGTTAAATGTTCAACACATGTGGAAAAACCGTCTAGCCATGACTGACAAGTTAGAGCATGGGATTCCTCGGCTTCCTCTGGTTCTCACGGCCGACACGCTCAGAAATAAAGGTACCTACCTTTTCACTGTACTTTTTTTTACATTGTTGCTCTGGTGGTCCTATCAAGGGTCCATCTTTATTACCTTTATCTTGTATCTCATAACTTTGGAAGGCGCATGTGATGCTTTAAGGGTACCCAAGTGGTCTTTAGTGTATATATTTTTTTTTTTGGTATTTATTATTTACAACATACGGTCTATGAACTTTCTCAGATTTCGCTCAACATGTTCCCTGACACCATGTATATTCATGTTTCCGGCTGAACATACCTAGGATGGTACCACCAGCAAGCAACAAGGAAAAGTACAGTTTGGCTGACACACACACACACACACACACACACACACACACACACACTTTCTTTATTACACCTACGGGCTGAACTGGAACAAGCCTCCCATATCTGTTTCATCCAAAACAGTTTGACGTTATGAGGTGAAAATTCCCTGTGGATTTACACAGAATAAACGTGATTCATGATGAAAATGTTATTCCAGCGTCTAGCATTCGGGTTGAAAGCATTACATAATCATAAATAACATATATTATATTATATTATATTATATTATATGAGATATACAGTGCACAAATACATGAATAGGCTTATATGATATACAACCATCATCACAAGTCTAGAAGGTAACGCACCTTGATTGGGAAGCTCGGGGTCCGTTAACGTTACTCCCATTAACGCAAAACTGAGGCAAATTCTTAGTTGAAAAGTCATTTTTTTAAAGTATCCACTACAGCCAGGGTCCTCTGTGAAAAGAAACAGATTACCAAATCGTGTTTATAAATTCCTTAAACTACTTTAAATCGTTTGAAATCGCCGTTGAACCGCGGCTCAAAGACCAATCCATTATAGCTCGGTAAATGGAAGATAAAAAGAAAAAACTTGTCCTGTAGGTATTTTATCCCATGAAAGAGACTCTTCTCCTTCTCTTCCTCCTCGTTCTTCGTATAAATATGTCTATATTAAGACGAGGGTCCTCAGGAGATCACCACAGCCTCGTTCTCTGTGTGTTCCTGTCAGTTTGTTGTGTGTTTTTGTTTTTTTGTTTGTTTGTTTTTTTTTTTTAGCCTCATGCGCACGTCTTTCACTCGTCTTGAGGGTGCGCGAGGCGAGAGGCGCGAGGCTTGCACTCTTTCTCTTTGGCGCCAAACTCTCTGCAAGGCAGACCCCCACGAGCTCGGCGCGAGACGTCGACTGACTGACCTGTGATACCCGTTGAGTCTTCAGGATGGAGGAAGGAAGAAGATGAAGGAAAAGGGGGGAGGAATAAACACACTATTTTCAGCTTTTTTTCCCGTCTTCTTCTTCTTCTTCTTTTCTCCTCTCACCGCGGGAAAAAAAAAAAAAAAAAAAACCCAAAAACGCGCTGGCACTAGAGGGTGTCCGCGCGCTCACGCGAGTAAGCTGAGGCGCGCGAGCAAAGCGAGAGAGCGAGCTTCTCTCCACGGAGCTTAAGGCAGGTTTTGCTAATGCGGAAAACACTGTCCCCTCAGGTGTGGTGCCTTCTCTTCAGCTGATTTTCTAGTCAATAAAAAAAAGGGGGGACTTGAATTGAAACAAGCCCAGCACGCTGTTATGACTGAGAAGAAGTGAATACATACTGAGTGAATCGTGTTTTATAGGAAGTGGTTGATTGGTGGATGTCAGGTCATCGTCGCCCCCCCCCCATTCAGTTCCCTATACCCCACCTTCACCTCTCTTCAATTCATTTTTTGTTTGTGCTATACCCCAATGATATTCGGGTTTGAGAGCAAAAGATGGATATGAGAGAGTTTAGGATTTCATCTTTAATTTCCTGGTATTTTACATCTGTCTTAAACAACATAAAACATAGAACTTTTGTATCAGACCATCCAATTTTTAGGCGAGCAAAAGTGCAGGAACAGATCAGCCTTGAAGTAAATAAAAGTAAATAACAATATTTGGTTGCAGATCTATCGTTTGCAATAACTGCATCAAGCCTGCGACTCACTGACATCACATCAGCAACATTTTCTTTTGTGTTGCTTTTACCACATCCTCTTTCAGATGCCGTGTGTTTCGGGGGGTATCTCCCTTCAGTCTCCTCTTCAGGAGGTGAAATGCTGCTCCATTGGTTTAAGGTCTGGTGATTGACTTGGCCGGTCTAAAACCTTCCACTTTTTCCGCCCGATGAAGTTCTTTGTTGAGTCAGCAGTGTGATTTGTTCAGAAGTTCCTTCTGATTAATTTGGATGCATTCCTTTGTAAATTGTCAGACAGAATGTTCCTGTAGACTTCTGAATTCATTCTGCTGCAACCATCATGAGTTACATCATCAGTAAAGATTAGTGAGGCTGTTCCACAAGCCTAAACCATGACACTACCTTCACCATGTTACACAGATGAGCTTGTAGCTTATGTTTTGGATCATGAGCAGATCCTTTCTTCCTCCACACTTTGGCCTTTCCATCACTTTGGTAGAGGTTAATCTTGGTTCCAGAACTTTTGTGGCTCACCTCTGTATTTCTTTGCAAATTCCAATCTGGCGTTCCGATTTTACGGCTGATGAGTGTTTTTCATCTTGTGGTATGGCCTCTATATTTCTGCTCTCAAAGTCTTCTTCGTATGGTGGATTGTGAGACGTTCACCCCTGCCCTGTGGAGCTTGTTGGTGTTGTCACTGACTGTTGTTCTTGGGTTTTTCTTCACAGCTCTCACAACGTTTCTGTCATCAACTGCTGTTGTTTTCCATGGCCGACCCATTCGGCGTCTGTTGCTCAGTACACCAGTGGTTTCTTTCTTTTTCAGGACATTCAAAATTGTTGTGTTGGCTATGCCCAACTTTTCTGCAATGCCTCTGTTCTCAGCTTCAAAAAGACAGCTCTCTGATCTTCATGTTGGTTTATCCTTTTTAACAATAAATGCAGACTTCGTGTGACACTGAAGGCTAAATCCAAGAGTAGACGTTCAGAGCTATTTATTGTTTAAACAATCAATCTAACGGGACACACCTGGGTAACAAGAAACACCTGTGAGTCAAATGTTCCAATATTTTTGCTTGCCTACAAATTGGGTAGTCTGATACAAAATGTGCTATGTTCTAAGTACATTTTCATAACTCCAGTCGTCTTTCACCAGTTCAAGCATGTCATAGCATTTTGTTTACTTACATCTTAAGCGATATTACATAATAACAAGTCTCCAAAGAGTACTGAATATGACTTCAATAAAAAATTAACAAAATGTTAATTTTGCAAATTGCTATGGTATAATTTTTAGTATCAAATTGAACCCTGGTTATAGTGTATAATTTTGAAAGGTAAAATAGTGATGAGGTGTTTTGTGTGAATGTGAGGGTATTTTGTTTGTGTACATGATGCTAGTCAATGTGAAAAAGTTTTGTGTGTATGTGAAAGGTAAAGTCTGGCATACATCCTGTTTGTCCTTTCAATCTGTTAAATGCTTAAGGCTTCATCTGTTCAGGCTGTGAAGATTTATATGCAGGACTGTGAGTTAATTCCATAATTTGCCTTGCATTAGTTTGTCATTAACTCTACTTCAAACATCTGTTCATTTGCTTTTCTACTGCTGTCACCAGTTTGTAAGAAACAAACACTAACCTCATTGGTGTACAGTCATACTTGGCAAATGCACATACCTGACTGTCCTTGAGAAAGCCCATAGTACATAAAGCTTCCCTAAATGCCATCTAATGATCTCCAGGTATGAAAATACCACTACCCACACAAACAAGTCAACACGCCTTCACACTTAAGCTAGTGCATGCAGGACAGCATATTTATATGCAGATGTTTGAAAGGTCATTTGATGCTATCATGCATGCCAGATCTGCCGCCTGTAATTTATCGATTGACTGAAAGCCCAGAGTTTTGAAGGAAAGCAAGTCTTTAATGCAGAGGCCCGCTTCCAGTCGGTGCCGATTCTTGAATCGGGTTATGCTGGCTAAGCAGCTGTAATGCGTCTGCATTAGAGTACATTGGATATGCAGGGAAGTAAACTGACATAGCAAGGGAGAATCAGAAATATTCTGCATATATCTTTCGTATTCGTCGTCATCTCATCTGTTTGCAAATTTCATGTGTATAGCACCAGCAACTGGTCTGTGTACCTCATACCCCAGTTTTGTGTATGCGTCATCATTAAAAAGTGCTGATTTTCATTGGGTACTTTCATTATTTAATTCTTTCCCCCCTCATAGTTTCATGTAACTCATTTGGCCTGTAAACATGTCTATAGGTTTGAAAATGTTGCCTCCCTAAATCACGTAGCCAGAACAAAACCATACACTTACCAACAACCCCCAGGCTGTGGTTCACTCTGTTCTTTCATCAAAACACTTAGTCTTTTGGCTCCTTCACCAACTTTGGGATTCGATTGTGCCTGGATCAGCACTCCAGGACACTTAACTGCCAAGTTCCATTTCTGTAAAGCATTTCAAAGATTGCAGACAAAGGATGAGTTCCAGCCATCCATTAAGTAAGGAGTAAAACATGACTGTTTATAGCTGCTTTGACATAATTGATAACAGGAACTCATTTGTTTCACAGACGTTCCACAACATTAAACGTAACTATGAATGAATTGAAATGTGTGCTGTTCTTTAATAAATAAAAGTATTTTATTCCTTTTATACCACAGCAGTTTGCCATGCTATTAATGTTTTATTTACTAATGTACCATGCATTTTGTGTCACGTAAGGAATAACTTGATTCATGGACAATGTCATTGTTCTTTAATAAATGAAATTGGCAAATTGCTGTGGGATAAGAGGAATAAAATGCACCATCCCGTTGTTGATTATTTTCTATAACAGTACACCACATGGTTTTTATTCTAACCTTAATTCCACAGGATATGAATTGCTATAGTCCACCTTGGCAGTGTGTTATTTATGCACAGTAAAAACAAGTGATATTAAGATTCAGTGATAAACTTCCTCCAGTGTACACTGTGTAGTAACAGTCTATGACATATACAGCAGGTGTTCATTTAATGCTTGCGATTTCGCAGATCTAGAACAAACGCAATGTGTATGACATTTTCTTTCATCTCGGGATCAGCAAATTATGGACAATTTGTTGTTGTCTTTCCAAAGGACAGAACGATAAAAAAAAATTAAATAACATCTTAATAATGACATGGGCCACATGTATGTCTGCATCTGCAACATGGCAGTCTTTAAAAAAAAAAAACAACAACAAAAAAAAAACATTTATTTTTGAAAATCCATTATTTATGCCTTTTGACTTTGATGGAAGTTATACCTATCAAACAGTAAAGGACATTTTAAATAATAATAAAATAAAATAAAATAAAATTTAAAAAACCCTGAATGTTCAAAGAAATCTATCTGGTTTTCACTTTACTCAAGGATCAATCGTCTATGAAGCTGTCAGCATCAGTAGCTGATAATGTGCTTGTACTAGCTGCCTCTTATATCCTGCCAGTGTTTTCATCCACAGACAAATGATCAAAGCCTTCGTCCCTCTCTGCTGTGTGCCTCCATTAAGGCCAGCCTCCATTATGGTGAGACTTCTTTCTTTTATTAATTAAAAAAAATTGTATCCAAATTTTAAAATGATAGAGAGCATGTCTTTCATTTGATGTTTGTCCTGTGCATTTTTATTCATTAATTTATTTATTTATTTTTAGATAAAGACAATGCTCTATTGTGCACATTTTTTTTTTCTTTGGTTCATTCATTCTTCTGTAACCACTTCATCCTGAAAAGGGTTGAGGTAGATTCAGAACCTATCCCAGGAACACTGGGCACAAAGCGGGAGAATTCACCCTGGATGGGATGCCAGTTAGACCTACAGACAATACTACAGACAATTTAGTCTAGCCAGTCCACCTAAATGGGACATTTTAAATAGTGTATATGAATAGTTTAGTATTCTTTCCCAGATATAGTCTAGATTACCATCTCTGACTGACACACACCAGTCTGTACCAAGCATAGAAAAGAGTCAAAATGGTACAATAGATCCCTAAGTCCATTCTGTATACTGAGTCCAGCTACGTTTGGTATTTTTTCAGCGTGAACACACACACACTAAGCCTGGGTCATTTACTAATGATTTTAACCAGGTTGTATTTGAGCAGGTGAAATCACCAAACTGTGCTGGACTCAGGCCCTCGAGGACCTGCTGTATACTGTGGGCCCCATTGTGAGTGTAATTACATCTGATTGCCTTTTCTAAGTCTGCCTCCACATGCGCGTCTTCTTCCCTAATGAACCGGCGTGAAATCGTTAAAAAGTAATTGTGCGCACTCGTCCCGGAGATAAGCCGACGCAGTGGGATAAAGCAATCCTGACACAAAGTAGATTTGCTAGCACGGGGATGCACGCGACCCCCTCTGCGCCTAATGGCCTGTGAACTTTAATCTGGCGCCTCGTGAGAGTAGGAGGAGGAAGCATGCATATGCTTTGGTGACTTCGAATCCATGGAGACATAATGGGTGTTTGGAAATTTTAATGTTTTAGTATTTTTCTCTGTGCTTGTTGGGTGTCGATGTCAAAACATTGCCTAAACATTACTTTTTTTTTTTTTTTTAAAGTATAGTTTGCATTTTGAATCAGTAACGTCTGGGAACATAATAAAAATAGATTGGTGGCTTATTCTGCACTTCAGTAAGTCATTTTAGGAGTTAGAAATCAGAAATCAGCGAAATTATAAGTCATTCATGTCTATGTTGTGTTATCTAAATAGCTGCTATCATATGGGTCTCCATTTTCTGTATTGTAAATTACATACTGTCTTCTTCAACACATCCCACATCCCACTTCAAGTTCTTTTCAGTTTCAGTAAATTATCTTTACATTCAGAGTCACACCATGCTCATCAAACCATTTTACAGGCACTTTAAAGACTCTATAAAAATATGCCCAAATAGTTTAGTCAATATTAATCTAAATTATAGCGCCACTGACAACTAAGATCTCATCTGACATGATCAGGGTCCTCATCAAAAGACTTTCAGCAAGTCAATAATCTTAGAAACAGTTCGGCTAAGACTTTCACAGATGCACGTTCTTCTGTGTGTTAGAGTTCTGCACAGATCAGCACCATGGACAGAGGCCAGGGTTTCTCAGCATACTAAGTGAACACTTTACTACAGCTACGTTCACATTAGAGAAGAGCGCTTCCTTCATGAGATGCTGACTGCTTTGTGGGTGTGTAACTAAAAAAAAAAAAAAAAAAAAAAAAAAGAGTGTTCAGCTAAGTGCATGAAAATTTGTATGTTAGATTTGTGCCCAAGTCTGGTTAATAAAGTTTTCAGATGTAATGTTTTCATCATTTTCTTAAACTTAATTAAATTCAAAATGCACCTGTGTCCCACTTAATGTTCATACACATTGTAAACAGTGTATTTCTTTTCCACTTCATATGCATTCAAGTGTTAAATAAATAGAAAGTTAAACTAATGAAGTAACGTCCGACTTGTTTTGATTAGCTTTAATCGTGTTTTAATTAATTTTTCATTGGCATTATGTTGAGAATCGAATCGAATAGTTCCACTTTTGCTTCACACCGTTCTCACTTCCACAGTAGCTGTACCGGAGTTGTACTAGCTAATGAGATCAAGTTACCATCTGTGTGGGGTTTTGCATGTTCTGCCTGGGTCCTCTGGGTATCTCTGGTTTTCTCCCACCTTGTAAAAACATTTCAGTATGTGGATTGAGGACTCTACATTGCCCCTAGGTGTGAATGAGTATGTGACTGTGTGTGTACATGGTGTCCTGTGATGCACTGGCATCCCACCAAGGGAGTATTGCCGTCTTGCACCCAGTGTTCCCAGGATAGACTCTGGATCCACCACAACCAGGATAAAGCGCTTACTGAAGACGAATAAATTAATAATACACAGAACCTTTAAAGCTTCCCAAGAGAGACCTGCCAAAGAACCCTTTAAGATGTTGGATGAAAACTTTTTGTACCTAACTCCTCAGATAAAAAGTGCTAGAATTCATCATTGCCTTTCAGTAACCTAGTGGATATGATTACAACATCTGACCTAAGATTGTCACTAATAATCTGAGATGCATGTAGGGCCTTAATTCTATTTCACTATCAGAGATAAAACCAAAGCCCTAAACCTTCATTATAGCTCTCTTATCCAGATAAAACACCTGGTGCGATTGCACTGATTAGTGTACTGATTGATCTGCTGGCTCGGAGGCTTATCCGTGGAGGTCTGGAGGTGGAAAGAGTGACACACAGCTCTAGAAAGAGAGATGTAGAAAGAGAGAAAAACATAAACATATAATACGGTCATGGGAAATGCAAAGATTCATAGGAGTATTGATCAGAAGAGGCCGAACCGGAGATGTGAGCTGACGAATGATGTGTCACAGCAAAAACCAAAGGTCACACTTGTAAATCTAATAAAATAAGTACTCTCTCTCTCTCTCTCTCTCTCTCTCTCTCTCTCTCTCTCTCTATTCTTCTGTCCTTTCTCATTCTCATACTCTCTCTCTCTGTCTGTCTCTCAGCATCTTCCCCATGGTATAACCTCTCCACAAAACACAATCGAATATTTGCCCAAACACTGATGAAGCACAAATTACCCTCTCCACTACATTTGTTTGGCCTTGACTATTGATTATCGGCAAGTATTGTTAAGTAGGCCAAATTGTTTTGTGCAATCAACAATTGTGTTTGTGTAATCACACCACAGCGACAGTTATATAATAATGCTGTAATTACACATTGGACACCAGTCCATCACAGGACACCATGCACATACACATTCACACCTCAAGGAAATATAGAGTAGCTAATTCTACTGGCATGTTTTTGGAAGGTGGGAGAAAGTCATAGAACCCTGAGAAATCTCACAAGGACCCTGGGAAAGCATGTGAAACTCCTGCGACCCTTGCGTTTATTCTATAGCTTACTATATGGGTCAAATAATAATAAAAAGGTCTCCCTGAATGCATGTTATGAATGTTATATAGATGTTCTGTAATAACTCTTATAAAGTCTCTAAGAATATACCCAGCCTGAGTCGCTTTTGCATCCTCTCTGTTGTAATCATTTCCAAATTGGTTTTGGAGGCTAGCAGGGTCTTGACAAAACTTCCTTTCGAAATCTTTTCCTGTTGATTCTGGATTGCTGTCTTGTCGCCGTCTTGTCTTTCCCCCATTAAAAAAAACCATTGGGTGGGGGGTGTTGCTAACTTTTACACTCAGCCATATAATGTCTGAAAGCTAATATCAATCAGTGTGTATGCAATTTAGCTGTAAAACTTTGTCCTGATTGTGTGTGCTTGCACAGGTTTATTCGACGGTGGAATATAATTGGATGCCGCAGCTGTGTGCTGTTCTGAATGCGCTACCAAGGGAGACTGACTGGCCCTCGAAAATCCACTTCCATCTGTGGGTATACACTCGCACCAACATAATACAAACACTCCATGATATAATGAGCCTGAGCCAACATATTTAAATTGCCTCCCACTCTGTTGCCTCAGAGGATGGCACTGATGTGCGATGTGCTTCTCCACATGTACCGTCATCTCATGGTGTTCCATAGAGAGAAGTACGCAAGCTTATAACACACACACACACACACACCGACATAAATACATATGCATGTGTACACATCCAGTCTTACATAAATACACACACACGCACACAAACAGAGGGCCAGTGAGGGACCTGGCATTGCAGCCATAACATCTGGGCACACAGCTGCTGTGAGAAATGGCCACTACATGTGAAACAGCTGGGTCTTTCGCTTTTCACTTAGACCTGCTATACAAACACACACACCCACCCACACACACACACACACACACACTAATCTACACACGTAACACTTGAGATCCTATAAGAATAGTGAATGGATGCTTAAGACACAAACAGATGTTGATATGCAGGGTTGAATTATTTTCCATCCTTTATTAGTGTGAAGGTGTCATACAAAGACCTGATAAATCTGATACTGTTAGAAGGTTATCAGACTGCAGTGGATGAGCAAAATATGCCAGAAGGCATCACAGTAAAAGATAAGAGTGTGTTTTCAAGCATCGTAGCGAAGGAAGGACATATGTACGCACACATGTATACATTACAGCGAGTGCTCATGTTCTTCTCTCTGTATTGTACTGTAAGGAATAAAACCCGTGGTGGCATGCTGTTATAGGAAAGTAATCAACGACAGGGTGGTGTGATGCAGCCCGATGTGAAGCAGAGCCACCGTTGTCATCTTGAAACCTGTTATTTTCTAACAACAGCGCATTCCTCTTATACCACAGCAATTTGCCAACAATTACATACATTTTTTAATAGAATGACCAGTCATCCATTTTTAAAAAAAAATTTATTTACCCATTTACAGTTACATTGTAGAATGTTGTTTTAGCAGTTATAAACAGTCATTCCTTCACCAGCCTCTCTGTTTTCTCTCTTGAAGTTAAGAAGAAGAAGAAAAAAAAAAGCAGCTTGTTACATAACTGACAAAACTGCAAAGCACAAACTCCAAGCTGAAGACTTTCCCATGGTGGAAAACGTAAAGCATCAACCTTATCTCAGAGTGCTGAAACTGATCAACGTGGATTGCTGTTTATTACCTATTTGGTTTTTAATTGGCCAGCTGGCCAACTGGCTTCAAACAAAACCGTTCGAACAATCAAATGATTTGTTATTCAGTCCCTACTCCAATCAGAATTCTGGTCATTCAGTAATGAGATATAAATCCATGAAATAATTTTTTTTTAAAGTCTGAATTCCTTGGTTTTGGTTATATATATATATATTTATTTATTTATTTATTTATCAATTTAGGTCACCTGACATATTTGAAACCATGATAGCTGCATAGCTCTATTTGTGCTGGGGGAAAAAATGATATCAAACACCAAATATCCACCCATTCATCCATTTTCTGTACTGCTTATCCTACACAGGGTCACGAGGAAGCCTGGATGGGGTGCCAATCCATCGCAGGGCACAGTCACACACACCTTCAGACTATGGACACTATGGACAATTTGGAATGTACACCAAATATCTTTTTGAAATAATAATTGACTCTTGATTAATAATTAATAACTTGGTTGATGTTAGCATTAAGGAAACAAGTAGGTTTTTTTTTTTTTAATCTTCAAATTATACATGTTTTTAGCTTTCATTTGAAAGTCACTTAGTATTAGCATGCTTTGTAATGAGCAAACAAAGGTTTGTGTTTGGTGTGTAGTTTATTTGAGGTATTTACACAACTGTAGTCAAAGTCAAAGTTCAAAGCACAAACAGGCAAATTAACACCCCGGACAAAACTAGCAGTAGCTCTTAATGTGAGTATGTCAGTATGCCAATAGGTCAATAGCTTGCGCACCTGGATAAATGGAAATTCCATGAACGCTAATGGTCAGTTTGTTGTCTGGACTCACACGGAGGTTCGTCTTTTGTGCTTGATGTCCAAGCAGAACACAGTCTGCTTCAGATACTCACATTCCCATGCTCCAGGATGATGACTGCACGGTACAAAAGGCATAACAAAGGTGTGAACATGTGATCTTTTTTTTTTTTTTTTTAAAGAATTCATGGATAGACATCATACACCGGAGAAAATATCCAGAAAATCCACCACTCGCTCATTTTTTTTTTTTTTTACCAGTTAGCATTGTCTGCAATAAATCTATCAGTTCAGCCTAATCATTATTTTTTTTTATCTGTATTTAACTATCTTGTAGACTTCTTTTTTTTGCTTATTCATCATTCAAACATCACCGAATGTCTATTAATACTCAAGTTTAGTAGTGCACAATTTTTATTGATTGATTCATCATTTTATATAACAGTACCTGGAACAGGTACTTAAGCTGAATCTGGAGTAACTCTTTTGCTCAGTACTTGAACTCTGACAACTATTTCAGTCAATAAACACCCAGCACACACACCAAATCCAACATAAGCTTCAACTGCCAGTGAACCTTCCTCCGACTAATCGGCCTTAATGCAGCCGTCCTCACACTTCCTCTAATATTGCCATCCTGGGGAAGATTTAGGCTCCGAGAATGTTCTGGAAAGAAATGCTGTATTGGAGAACTGTCGCGCCACCTCCACATGCTGTCTGCATCTGACAGCTCAGTCAGCTTTAGCTTCAGCGAGGGAAAAATCTATATTAGTGGTGGCCAAAACGCATTAGCACATGTAAGCCAGGAAATATCAAAACGACTTTTTTTTCTAACATCAGCACTGGAACCCAAAAACGTCCTCTTCTGCTGTTTCATTTAGTACCTTTACAGCATATGGAACATCTCAACACTGTTGATGATAAACACACAAAAAAAAGCAGTGTATCTCTGTGGCTTTTGGCTTCAGCAGCATTGCTTTAACAACAGCAGGAATGCTTGTGGTGGTTTCAGGTATTAAATCGATGTGCGTTATGAAAGACTCTGCCGTGCTCTCAGGTGTAATGATGCTGCAGTGAGCTCAGGTTAGGAGCCGTTATTATTAAATACAGTTCAGTATTAAACTTCAAGTCTGGATTTCAATATTGCACTACAGTATTCTTGTCTCCTTCTGTCTGTCTCTATTTATATTATTTATATTAAAGCATAATTTAATTTAGCGAGCACACATTAGAAAAGGCTTTTAAAAGCACTTGTGCTTTGGAGAACCTATTCAGAAATGTTTTGTTTTTTTTAAGTAGACTAAAATATTCGGTTAACATGACTAAAATTTAATAGTTGCTGTCAGCTTTTCCATGAGACTTAAATGAACAACTTCAAAGTGACTTAAATATACAACTATCATGCACTTTTGACTAAAAACTAAATCTAAATTCAATTTAACGGCCAAAATAAACACTGTGGTTTTGTTAGCTGGCTAATTTTAACAACAGCGTGTCTTCTGGGCATCTACAACGCAAACGTGACTGGTGAACAAATGGTAAATAAATGTTAGCTAGTACGAGACACACAACTCCTGTGCAACAGTATATTATTGACTGTTATGTTTGTTGAAACTTTCATGTGCACTTAAGTAAGGAATAAAACACTAATAAAATAATCAGTGTTGGGGCGATGTGAGTTACTGTTACCTGTTATAGTTAAGTTAGACATTTAAAACCTATAAAACATATAAAAGTGTTTATTCCTCTTATACCACAGTGACTTGCCAGCAATTTTGTTTGTTAATAAACAAAATGTTGTATTTTTGTGCATTTATGGAATGTCAGTGAAACAACTTACTTCCAGTTGTTATTATTAACATTAAAGCAGAATATAGAATGTTCTATATTTCTGCGTAAATATGAACTAAAACATCATCAGATTTTCACACAAGTCCTAAATGTAGACAAAGAGAACCCAATTAAAAAAATGAGACAAAAATATTATACTTGGTCATTTATTTAATGAGAAAAATGATCCAATATTACATATCTGTGAGTGAGTGGTAAAAGTATGTGAACCTCTAGGATTAGCATTTAATTTGAAGGTGAGATTAGAGTCAGGTGTTTTCGATCAGCGGGATGACAATCGCGTGTGAGTGAGTGAGCGCCCTGTTTTATTTAAAGAACAGGTAAATATCAAAGTTTGATCTTCACAATACATGTTAGTGGAAGTATATCATGGCATCAACAACATAGATTTCAGAAAAAGTGTTGTTGATGCTCATCAGTCTGGAAAAGTTTACAAAACCATGTATAAAGACTAAAGGCCTCTGTCACATTGGCTAATGTTAATGTTCATGAGTCCACCATCAGGAGAACACTATGGAGAACAACAATGGCAGGGTTGCAAGAAAAAAGCCACTGCTCTCCAAAAAGAACATTGCTGCCCATCTGCAGTTTGCTAAAGATCATGTGGACGAGCCAGAAGGCTATTGGAAAATGTTTTGTGGAGAGATGAGATCAAAACAGAACTTTTGGGTTTAAATGAGAAGCATTATGTTTGGAGAAAGGAAAAACTGCATTCCAGAATAAGAACCTTATCCCATCTGTGAAACGTGGTGATGGTAGTGTCATGGTTTGGACCTGTTTTGCTGCATCTGGGCCAGGACGACTTGCCATCATTGGTGGAACAATGAATTCTGAATTATACCAGAGAATTTTAAAGGAAAATGTCAGGACATCTGTCCATGAACCGAGTCTCAAGAGAAAGTGGGTCTTTTTGGTAAAGTGAAATTTTTGGAATGATCAACAGTTATCGGAAACGTTTAGTCACAGTTATTACTGCACAAAGGGGGTTACACCAGATACTAAAAGCAAAGGTTCACAAACTTTTGCCCTTCACAGATATGTAATATTGGATAAGTTTCCTCAATAAATAAATGACCAAGTATAATATTTGTGTCTCATTTGTTTAATTGGGTTCTCTTGATTTACTTTTAAGACTTATAAGAAAATGTAAGTCTTTTAAGTCTTACACTTCCAGTGATGCTCTTTCCTTTCATTTCCTTTCATTATTTTTAAACATGACACAGAAATTCCCTTCGATCAACGATTTCACAATGTGGCACTGTTACGTTCTCACGTGTATTTCTGTTTATTCTATGTGCCATTCGTGTATCTACATCGGTGGTGGGATGGGTGTCTTTTGTCTCCTCCCACTTCTTTAGGCCCTGCCTACTGTAATGCATCATGTTCTGACTTACCACGGGACGATCACTTGTCCACGCCTGCTCCTGCATTAGGATTGGTTGGCTGCACGTTTCCGGAGGTGTACTTAATCCTCGTCAGTCTCCACCCCGTAGCAGATCATTGCCGTTGATTTGTGTGTCTAGAAGTGCTTTACGTGTGTTGATTCCACCTGTGTATGGCCTTCTGTTCGTTATTGACTTTGTTTACGCTCTGCCCCTTTAAGATTCGAGTGTTACACTTGTGTATGTATATCCATATGTATTTTTTTTGGTAACTTACACACACTAGTCACCTTTGTAACTCGCGCACTGGTAAGTAGGAAGTCGGCGACATTTATGTTGATTCGTTTTCTCTTGGTTTTGGGTTAGCCAGGGAGTGAGGGAAGGAACTTTATTTTTGTTTTATATTCTTTTAGGATAATTAGTTTCTTTTTGTACAGTTAGAGGGAAATTGTGTTTATTATTTTGGCCTGGTTGGCTTCTGAAGTTCAAACGACTAAAAGAAAAAAAAGTGAGAATAAAAAAACAAAGCAAACGCAATCCTGGTATGTTGTATGTTGTATGTTGTATGTTGCGGCCCGATGTAGACCGGGTTGTAACAACACTCTCTACTGTCTTTTCTCAGCAAGCCAGGCCGAGGCTCCATCACCGAAGACGACATTCATTAGAAGAATCGAGTCTGTATTAGCGTCACCTCTGTGTCGCACTTTTCATGACATCTGGCTCCCAATGCCTCTCTAATTGCTCTATAAGTAATGCGAAGCTCATTCTGCATCTGTGCTGGTCATAACTGGCTGCATGTATCATCGCCATTCAGAACCCACTCAGCTTTTCCCTTTCAGGACATGCACTTTAGCAATGGCCTGCTAACTGTAATTAAGTCCCTTTTTTTCTGCTTTTGTTCACACTCTTTTTGATCATTTCTTTTTAATAAGGGAATACGCAACTTGTGGAAGCAAAAATGTAAATCAGTGTGCTACCATAGGGGAAAACTAAATCATTTATGGTTGAAGTGTCAATCGAGGCTCTGTACGTGGGGGGTTTGTTCTGGATGTAGTCATGCCAATAAAGAAATCCTGAGATTTATAGAATTATTACAGTTCACCTTGTAATTGCTTTGACAATGCTGCTTTTCAAGGGCTTAATCAAAATTGAAAAGAACAATGACATTGTACAGATACATTTTCTGCTCCCCAAAAAATGCAATCTCAAAGATACAGCAGTGGTCCTTAACTTCCAGTTCCTCAAATGTTCCTTAAATGAGTTTTAAAGGTGATGTTCTCTCTACTGACAAAGGTAGCATTCTGGAACTTTGAGTCCGTTGCTTGTATCAGTGTCTCCATTACTTCTACGTTGGATTTTTCAGTAATTTGATGTTGAACGTTGCTGGAAAATGGTGAGCGAGACAAGAAGATCTTGTTTGTTTATTTATTTATTTATTTATTTTTGTGGGGGGTGGGGGGTTGTGGGTGGTTGGAGCTAACAGTGAAACCTAACCATCTGAGATTGTAAACTTCTACAAAAATACAGTTGAATGCTATTGAAATGTAATACTCATATAGTTTACTCCTTACTTTTTTTTTTTTTTTGGTTACATTTATACCTTCAAAGTCCTTATTACAAATCTCCAAGGTCTCTTCTTCTCTCATCCAGCCAATGACTGTTCATTATACATGATCATTTTATTTGCATTTTATTTGCATTTCCCTCTAAAGCTTCAAATCAAATTCAGCAATGTAGAAAAAACTGAGGACTCATAGTGCCAATTCAACTCATACTTATTTATTTTTTTTACTTTTCATTTTTTAAATTTAAAATGTTTAAAAGTAACAACTGTCACTCGAGTAAATCTTTGGCTGCATACTTTGGATTTTGACGAATTACTTTTTCCATGCCTGTACAGCATCAACTAACAAATGAGCACCAGAAATGCTAAACATATCATAAATATTTTAATATAAACATATTTAATGTGTTGCCTGTAGTTTTCCTTTAACATTTTTTTTTTTACTCTGAATGTGTTTTAAACGTATACTACATTTAGTTCTAGATGAAAACTACACATCAAAGGAAGAAATTATGTACCTCCAGTGACAGGTAAACTTTGGTGCCCTTTCCCCCTGAAAATAGAAACTATTGAATCAATAAAGAATTAAATGGGCAGGAGTTTCATCTAAAACAACATTCAAATTATGCAGCATCCAATCTAAGTATCTAACTGAACCATTTATTTTTCCTGCATTCCTGGGATTTATACCCAATACCTTCCAGTCACTAGTACTGAACCTTAACCACTGAGCTACTGTACGATTGACCCTTTCATTGGAGATACTACTGATTCCTTTGAGCACTGGCTGTATAATTTAGGGAACTTGGTCATGACAGGTTTTTCTTTCCAATGCCTGGTGAACCACCTCCTATTTAAATCAACCTGGACAGAAGACACTTCCATGACCTTTTAGTTGAACAGGAACATAGCCTTGCTCCCAATCAACTTAATGCTAACCCCGACAATCACTGTGCTCAATGTGTGCAAATATTTCAAGGACTAAGACTGAGCTAATCAATGAAACCCATACCAACACATATGATAACTCTTCTGTGTCAGCTTTTTTTCCTCACCTCTGTTAGATTTCAAATATGTCAAAAGAAGCAGAGGTATGAGATCAAATAATGTGCCAAAATCTGTGGAAATCTCAGCGTTTCATAGGTCTACAACACATGTCTTTGGACTGGGAGTATCCAGAGGAAACCTCTGAAGCACAAGGAGAACATGCAAACTCCATACAGAGTGGAGGTGGGAATCAAACCCCAAACCCTGCAGGTGCAAGGCAAACATGCTAACCACTAAGCCACCATGCCATACCACCTAAACAGTTTCATGACAACTGGAAACAGATGCACTGCTCAGATGAAAATATTAGAACCATTAAGTCAGAATTTATGTAGTCTCATTAGCCGTGTAGCTTTTCTTTAATAAACATCATCAAGGACCGCCTACTTTCCCAGGAAGAGTGTTTGACTGACATTGCAAACGGCTGACCATGATTATGCACCAATGTTTTAAAGAAAACTCTTGGGAAGAAAGAAAACCTGCAAATACAGGATTCAGTAGAGCTCTTGAACGCTTCCTTCTTCATGCGTAAGGTGATTTAGAAACGAAGATAAATAAAAAAATGTTAAAAGCCAGACTATTCACTTACAGATGAGGAACCTGGGTTGAAGGTTACATCGCTGAGCTTCAGACCACCGTTTACTGTCATGACAATTTATGTACATTCTGAACAGGTGCTGTAATAAAGAAAGAGAAGAGGAGAAGCAAGGCGTGGAGGGATTCAAGATTTTATGGCTGGTTTTAGTAGAAGGAGGAGGCGTGATGACCACATGGGATAAGAAAATCTCCTAAAAGTGCACACCTGTTCTGTTTCAGTGACTCCCTGTTCTTTTATGTTGTTGTTTTTTGTCTCTGAGTGCCTGTTATTATCACAGTCGGTATTGTTTTCTACCCATCCTTCTCTCTTTTCCTCACTCTCACTCCTGTCCTTCATTACACAATAGCATTTTCAGTCGCCTGTTCTAAGCATGTGTATTTTCTTTGTTTTGGTTGAGCAAGATAAGCCTCATAGCTCCTTGGCTCCCCTCTGTATTCATCCCATCTTTATTATTATTATGATTATTATTATTCGTGATCCGTCTTTCCAACATGGAGAAAAGCGTGTGTGCTTAAGCTTCTGCTATGGCGAGCACGACGAAAAATAATTTCTATAACTCACAACGACTAAATCATAAACAGCGGAAAGAGATATAGTTGCAAATATCCTGCCTGTCAAAGCTGAGCCGAGTCAGTTCTACATTATTAAACATGCCACAAGCGCATGCATTATATTAATTTAAAACAAAATCTCATTTTAAAATGAATTGGGAACGCGCATGATGTGGTGGATGAACACTGTAACCTTATAGTGCTCATTTAAATTAAGCATATGATGTAAGGAAAAAACAGTGCGCGTGTGTTGTTAAAGGTAAATAATCAGTGACATGTTGGTGTGATGAAGTTCGAGCTACTTTGTACACCCTGAAAGTGATTATTTTCCCAGAACGGCACATCCTGAAGAGGTTTAATCCTCTTAAACCACAGAAATGGGCCAACAGTTATATTTCTAACTTAATAAAGAATGAGATATAATTTATAGTTAAATGTCGTGTTGTCTAACATCTGCAGAACATGTTCCCATTACCACTCACATTATAACAGCTATAAACAGTAATTTCCTCATTTTCTATAGGAAAAAAAATCGCTTCTGTCCTTAAAGGGGGAATTCACCTTTTTCACAATCGTCCTTTTCTAAACCGTTACTCCAAATTGTCCATGGTGTGTAAATATGTCTGCGATTGTGCCCTGCGATGGGTTGGCACCCGGTCCAGGGTGTTCCCTGCCTTCTGCCCCGAGTAACCCCTGAGGGATAGGCTCCAGGCTCCCTCGCAACCCTGTGTAGGATAAGTGGTAGAGAAAATGGATGGATGGATGCATGGATGGATGGAAATTGATATCGACAACTCAATTAGCATATTTAGAGTCATAAATTCTTCTGGTTATAATTTATTCTGCAAAACAATCATTGGGTGAAAAGATCCAAAAAAAAACAAACTCTTAACACTGCATGTCTTGACATAAAAACTCACCAAATAAATATTTACAGTAGAACTGCTTAAATTTAAGGCTTTAAGGCTTTCCCATGAATGAAAACTGACTGAGGTATGATAACTAGAGAAAAATTTAGTTAATCATTCTTAGGAAATGTCTTAATATTTAATCATGATTAGTCACATTATGTAGACTTTTACCCTCCGTTAGTAATCTAGCTTGCTAATTTGTTGGTAAACCTGAAAAGCTGGAACTGGAATAGTGAATATTTGGTGCTTTCATTTCAGAGTAAGTGATTACATTTATAATCAATACATTTATTAATTTGTATTTTTATATATATATGGTTAGATTCAGGGTACGCACATTGATAAACAACTAGCCGTATCGACTCATGAGCTACAAAGCCGTTGTTGTTTTTTTAAAAACATTTATGCTCCAAGTGAGGCCGTTTCTTGAGGAATTGAAGGTTAAGGGTCTTGCTCAAAGGCTCAGCATTGGCAGTGTTGGGATTTGAACTCGCAACCTTCACTGTCACTGTTCACAAATCTCAGAACACTGATCTACACTCATTATCACTCCCCATGAAAACACATTCACAGTTTATATTAGGATAAAATAAATGCCACGAAATGTTTTACACACATGACTGCACTTTTTTTTCCCCCTCACAGTGACAACCCATGCCATCATCTGCATAACAGCAACACTGATCCAGGACCCAGAGCCAGCCCTCGCTATCACTGTGTGAATACGGCAGCCTGGATGTTAAGCCTCCTACACAGAGTATTCAGCGCAGCAATTACACCCCACTAACTCATCAGCTTCGGCCAAACAGATAAACCCCGGCCAAAGAAATAATCCCCAATGCATTGCGTTTAATATTGATTTGGCTTTTAAAATTCAGCGGCCATATCTGAAGAAGTGATTAAGATTAATGACCAATGAAAAGGAAGGAGAGTGAGAGAGAGAGAGAGAGAGAGAGAGAGAGAGAGAGAGAGAGAGAGCGAGCGAGCGAGCGAGCGAGCGAGGGATGACTGAGGGGGATGATCCAACCTAAATAAAGTTTATTTATTCCTCATTTCTTAAAGCAAATAAAGCAAAAAAATAAAAATAATAATAATACTGCCTGTCTCAGCAGAACACATCATTTCCTTTCTGAACGAGAGCAACGTGTGTGTGTGTGTGTGTGTGTGTAAGCATTCTGCTGTGTTTATCATTATGAGAGTATAATACAAGTGAGAAGATGAATTTTGAACAAATTCTTTCTGCGTATAACAAAAAGATTTCCGAATACAAGAGATAATTGTTTGCGAATGTTTTACATAGCAAAAATGAACTGATTACATCTTGAAGATACTTACATACCTAAGTCGAAGCTATCGTCCAATCAAATGTCAGAAAATAATGGACAAATTTGAGGCTATATATATAATGATATAAAATGAGCAAACTATATCATTTAATTTAGCAAACTGTTTTAATCCCCACCACTACAAACCCACAGACTACCATTATACACTTGTTGCTATGGTTACATCTCTAAGATAATTATGTCAGTCTCTTCTTATCATTTATTTAATTCAAACATTGACATGCACTGTAGGCTGTAAATGAGTCCTTACTAAGTGCATGTTCTCTTATTTTTATTTATTTATTTTTAATTTGTGGTTTGATACAGAACATGATGGTGAAGCCTAAATACACATGTAGTCAGATACAGAATTATTGGCACCTATGAAAAGAATGGGCAAAAAGGATTTTTAAATATGGAATAACACACTCCAGACCATGCGGTTAAATGGAAATAATCCATGTCGTAGTGGTGTGATGCAACCCGATGTGGATTATTTTCATATAGCAACTGTTATATATACGTACGTGTGTTATTCCGCTTATACTCCAATTGCTTTTAATGTTGTGGAATGTACTTACGTTATAGCACT